>CACKRE030000183.1:130927-153668 GCA_902602495.3 Ectocarpus sp. CCAP 1310/34 | reverse complement strand
CCCCCCCCCCCCCCCCTTCCCATTTAGTACAACGCCACAAGCACATATCTCAAAAGTGGGCTTGAAGCTTGTCACCAATTAGATGCCAACGGCAGGTCTCGCAAGAAAAACGTCGATTCTCGGTTCCCATGTTTCGAAAGCTGCCCGCTCAGCAAGAAGTGTGGATGCAGACGATTGTCTTCAGTCGGTTCGACCAACAGCTACCCTCACAGTACGATTAATAAGTTCTGTAACTATGAAAGTGGTACCAGTATGGTGCAAGGTCTACGAGCGGGGCGATGCAGGGCAAAAGCCATTTCTTCTCAATACCTTGTGCTGGGACATGATGAATTCACCCGACTTCCGCAGCAGTCACTGGTGCAGCCACGACAGTAGTGGTGACAGGTAGGCTGCAACTTGATGTCCAGCTCCTGCAACCCGTCCTTGCCTCTTATTTCGTCGAGTCTATGGATAGTCGCTCAGCTCCTCCAGGTGTAATGAATGGCATTTGCAGTCCTTGTTGCAGTTGAACGAACACCCGCCCCGGTTGACTTGGATGTAGAGGAAGGTGGAAGAGAGACCCACCAGTCGTGTCGGGAAAAAGCAAGTGGGGGTGTCAAGCACTAGACCGTGGGCATGTATTCAAGTCCCCACAAGAAGGGAATATGCAAATCATTGAGCAATCCGAAGGAATTCGAAGAGCCAAGACCAATACTGTTGAACGACGATGCGTAACGACAACGGAATACGTTCGCACCCTGATATGGAATGATACCTGCCTTCTCTCTCGGTGCGAAGGATACTCGATCAAATGAGCTAGTGGATGCAAAGTTTAAGAATCATCTCAGCATTCAGATGCCTGACTACTGCTAACCCTCCACACCCTCAGCGTGTATGTGGCATCCTTGACGACGTTTGTCGCGCGATCTGAGAAAACTGCAACACCAGGAAGGAATGTGTGCAACCGACGACGAAGGGGAGAAACGCAAAATGAGCGCCAAAAACAGCAATTCCGGGTTAGCATCGTACCATAGACCTTGCTCAGACCTCACAACCGTGTCCCTACTTCTCGCGACCATTGTGCAATCCAATGTGGAACCATGTACCCACGTTCAGCCTTCACCTGACCGTCTCGCTGAAGCAGTTGACAAAGGACTGCCACGCAGCAGTTTGGCTGTGTCTGCCGCGCTGCCGCTGCAACCATGACATGCCATGCGGAGATTCTGGTCTTCCGCACGCCCGCCCCCCCGTAATCACAGCTTGGTTGTGGGGCCCCCTCGTGCCGCTCTCTCTGCAGTCCTACTCTCACGTCGTCGTATATGTAGCGTTGTTGCTGCGTAATCTCATTGACACGCATACCAAATACAGCAGTGATACAACTCGCCCGCGTAGTAGGGTGCTGTCGTAACACAATCGAGAACAATACAAAAAGATCGCATAACTTCATGTGTGTGTGCAACGCTTGTATTGTGTGTAACCGCTTCTTCCACAGCAGCAGGACATGCACTTCCTGACATCAATTGAAGGCCAGGGCGCAGCGTTTAAGGGCTCCACGCGCGATCTATATGCCCATAGTATAGCAAGGGTGTTCTATGCGCCAGAAGATGCTAGGAAAACCGGGATTGCATCGATGTATCGGATGTCATCTGCCTGGGAGAAGTGAGAAAGACGTGAAAAACTTGGGCCGGGTGTTCCGTGCGCTGGCTTTCTTTGTTTCTCGCGGTAGAGACGACGAACTGCTCGATTCCTTCAGAGAGACGGCGAACAGCTCGATACCTTCGTTCGGGCTTCAGGGAACGCTGTTGCGCGTACAGTACACGCAAAGGAGACTGTTTCAACCGTTATCGTCCTTACTTGGGCCGCGCACCCATACAACATACGAGAAATACATGTAGTACGAGAGACTCTTCTTCCACAAAGGGAAGACGAACAAAGAGCGGTATGCAGCCGACTTGATGCAGCGGCAGATATCCGTACCCCGCTCTAAAACTGGTCATATCAGGCGAGGTAGCTCACGCGAACGCATGGACTGACTGCCCTGGTGGGCCGGCACCCTGCGGACCCATATCTGCAGCTACACAGCAGTACCCTGCAGGATGGTTCCACAACAACAACAGCACGCCGCTTGGTACAACAACAAGCTGGCACAACCTCATCACCAAGGTGAGTGGGCCGTGCGGATACTCGCTTGAGCACTATTATAGAGTGTGTGGGGGGTGACGCTTTCTTCGTGAAGCCTTATATTTTATGTTTTCCGCACTGACTGCTGTTGTCAGGGAAGGTTGGCCTCTCCGTGGTTTAGTTTGATTTTTTTGTAGGAGAGCCGGGAGAGCGGAACCACAACAAGTACTCCGTACTTTATGCTTGGATACTTGGAAGCAGTAAGTACGAAATCGCCAGGCAAAGTCTCGCCGCCCCGATGTTCTGGTATACACGCAAGCGTCGTCTCGTTATCCACTATTGTTTATTCGCTCTTCTGGGCAACTCCTCTTCATTTGGGCATCATTCGTCCGAACGCAACCCGTAACGTCTGCGTATGGACGGCGTAGAGATAGAGAGAGACAACAGCAACAACAACAAGAGATGTATGTATCTCGGCGCGGCGGGGTTTCAACGGTTCTTGTCATCAAGGGTCTCTGACTCGGGACGAGCGCCGGTTTGCCCCGTGATGAAATAACATTCAGTGTTGAGCATTGCAGCCGAGAACAACAGGGAGATGGTGCTCTAGCTAGCATGGGGTAGTCTAGAGGCCTTGTTTCAGTTTCTAGCGCAGCAGTTAGCCCCACGGCCAACTCAAAGGTTCTGCCGATGCCCTGAGTCGTTTCGTGTGGAGTATACCTTTGCTTCCGGACAAAACTGTACGTAGGTTTTGGTGGCGACCATCTAGACTACCTCCTGTAACAACCGCCAAAAGGCGCCATACGAGAAAACCATCTTCCATTCTCCTACCGGCCACTGTTGGAGTTCTCGGACTCTTGAAAAGCGCTACGAAATTCTTCCAGAACGTTCACGGCTAGCTGGTTACATTGCTTGTAAGCACGTGCTGTGTGTATCAAGACTTATATCTCATGATTTGAACAACACGTAGTGCTTCCAGAGGTTGCTCATGTTACAATGTTTGTACATGAAACCACCCTGCTCGATAGTGAACCATCGAACAGTCTTGCGGTTTGGCAGCATTCCAACACCCCCCACTTTTGACCTTCGTGTTTTCGAACTGGAAACAGAACGGGGGGGGGCGGGGAGGGGGCGAAGTCAAGAACCTGTTTCAGCCCCAAACGCTAGAAATTTTTCATAGCCATCAATACCTCGTCGTCTTCCACACAAACCCAAGCAAGTTGGAAGAATCACACCCCGAGAGACAGCCAGAAATCCCATCAATATCTCACAAAAACAATCCTCGCTGCACGTGTTTTCCAACGTTCTTGCGTGAAGTGCTTTGTTTTGCTGTGAGGAACAACATTTGGGTGAAGAGTCAATAGGCCATGATGCACGCCAGCATTAGCACAACATGCGGCTTCCTGGTGGCGATGTTCTCGGGCGCTCGGGGGCAATCAGATTGGTCCCTCGTTGCACCCAGGTCAAACACGTTGCCGAAGGAGGAGCCGCCTGCTTCTTTCGACCGTAGGGAGAACATCATCTCGCCCTTGGGCGTGTCGAACAGCCTGGACGCTCGGCCGGCTTTGTTGCACACCAACAAGTTCTACTCTAACCTTTTGGTGAGTTCTCTGTTCCTAGGCAGTGTACTGAGATGATTTCCACCGTGTGTGCAAGAAACGCAAACGAGGTAGTGAGCCGGAGCTATTTTCTTTCAAAAAAACGGGTGTCCAGTTGGCTGTTGCCCGCGTGCCTCAAACCGAAGTTCAGCCACCTCCTATTTTGTCAAGGTGTCCACAAACTGCGCCGCCGATCCACGCAGATACAGCGCAGAAAATCTGCGGAGGTGCAAGCAGTCTTCCTGGCGAGCATCCTCGCCAATGCCTGAAGTGCCCCACGTTAATCCCTACAACAATTGAGTCCCTAAATGTGGCAAAAGCGCGCATCAATAACATCTGCCGCTGGCAACAACAATCTAACCCACGGTGGCAAGGTATCTTCCCGATGTTTCCAACGTTCAGGCAATCTATGCAACATCATTTAAACGGACGCTGACCGCGGCCAGTATTGCATCAATTCTCGACTTCCTCTGCATTCCATGTCTCGTTAGTGTCACACATGAAGGCACGTGGGCATCACACTTGCATGGGAAGCAAGCAACAACAGGCACCCTCTCCCCCCCGTCGTCCCTCTACCCGACCCGCATTGCGCAACTACTTAGCTTGACACTTCGTCACGAGCGGCGTGGACACTACCGTACATATTGACCATTAACGAAGAGTATCCCTTTGGGCTGTACGTGAGTTATCCGAGGTTCTTCGAAGGGGAAAGGCAGGATGATCGGCTCAAGTGGTACGCAACCACAACAGGCAAGGATATCATCTTGAGTGCCCAGGTATGTACCTGCTCTTATTTAGGGTGGTCGTGGTCTTACTGGGTTTTTGTCCCGACGAGGACTCCGGAGTCCCTTGAATAATTTATTTAAAACTCTAAACCTAGAGATCTCGGTTTTTCGACGCAACATCCTTGAGGACCTGAGGATTCGTAGGCTGAGTCCCTGAGTGCACCCCATGTTTGCCTGCTGGCAAAACGCGCTGTACACAGCCCATGGGCGCGCCCTCAAGAGTGCATAGTTCGTGCCCATGAGGCCTTCCAAGGATTTCGTCGCCGATGTGAACAGCTTTCTACGATTACGTGCGAGCGATGGGGCGTGACGGAGGATTGGAGCGAGCAGGGGGCAGCATTTGATTCGAACCAGCTGATCCCTCACCCAGGTTGCTCTGTGTGGCTTGCATTCGTACAGTCCAGCCCACCTTCAGTTAACGTCATTGAAATTAAGCTGCTCGATATCACACATGCACTTGTTGCTTGCCAATCTGTCGACTTTGTCTTTCGACGCAGGAGCTGCGCACGAATCAAGAAGCGAAATTAACGGATTTCGATGACGAAGGGTTCTCCGCTACGGTCAAATTTACCTCCCAAGACACAGCGGGCGGAAGTATGACCACGTACCTCGTTCGCGGAATGGTGAGCAAGTGTATCAGAGGTGTCTGCCATGTACGATCGTTCCACTTACTTTCTGCGATGAGTTTTGTTTGTCCATTTCCAATCCGGGACCGCTGCTCTGGAATATATGCAGAAGCCTAACCTACAATGTATTTCTCTTATTTTCTGGTGTACAGCTCCGATCCAGAGTCGTACAGAAGGACTCCTCCCCTTCTGACCCCCATCGTGTCGGCGATGCCCTTCAACCATCCCGGCGACAGAGCAGGAGTTGTTTTCCCTCCGAACTACTCACGAACTACTGTTGATATGGCACCTTGTGCGGAATAACATAGGTCAGAAACATACCCGGGCACTCGGTCAATCCTATGGCTTAGGTGGCATCTCCATCGCGAAAATGACCGTGTTTCTGGACCCTTTTTTCGACTCTCCAATGGGGTTTGAAAGGTCATGATGGCCACCGGTCGAAAAGCGACTGCTTTTGTGTAATTTTCTAGTGATCAAAACTGACCTGGATATAGTACATTGTAAATTGGCACGAGTCTGGCGCCTTGCCCTTTTGCAGGACGTATGGTTGTCCCAGTTCACATACCGTGACTAAGCTGGTCGACTGACCTTGGCACCCCCAAAGTGGTGTCATTCGAACACGTCCAGGCATGATGACGGCACAGTAGTCATGAGGGGTCGGGAGAGAACCTTAGTCTCCATAGAACAGCGCGGAAATGGTACTTCATGCACACCGCACATTCGAGTGGGGCCGTTAGGTGCTCGAGACTTCGCCTCAAGTGCACCGAGACGTTTACGCTCGCTTCGGTCTTCGATCGTCCTGGCACCTTTGAGCGGCTTTCCGCGCTACTTCTTTCTATACGCTTTTAAACAGGGCTGCAGTTGGTTTCCGTACGCAACCAACCTCCTCTCCCGGTGCGCTTCCTCCCTCTTGATCTGATTCGCAGGCATACGCAACCGTCCTGTATGAAGACTTTACTCCAGAGGTGGCGACGCAACATGCCATCCTCCGAGTCAACGGCAACGTGAGACCTGCTTGTGTTCTCCGCCTTCGCGTGTAGTGCCGTGCGTGGTCTGACACCGCGTTGATGCTTACGCGCGCTGCTTCAACTAACGGCACACAACCAAAACACAGCTATCAGCACATATCTGCTTCGGACTTACTCGTTCATGTCGTTTGCAATTCAATCAGGCTGCTGCGGGGGGGGTGCATACTAACAGCCGTGGGCGTTTCATGTTGGAGCTCAACGATGGCAGCACGTGGATTGTCTACTCCAGCAGCAGGGAGCTGCAGCTCACTTATGATCCTGCTACGTCCGACACGCCTAGCTCGTGAGAAATAGCCTGTCTCATACCGTATGTGTTCATTTTCTACAGGCAAACCGATGCATTGATCATTTTTTGTGTCTCAGTACTGATGAAACTACGGTGGAGCTTGATTTCAAGAAACAAGAAATACGCACAGATTAGCGCTTTGCCAGGTCATGCGTGCGTTGGATCAATGGGGAACAGCAAGCTGATCATTCCATCAAATAAAATCGGAAGCGGGCGATTATGTCTTCGGTCAGAGCAGCGCGAAAATGCGTTCACGCCGTGAAAGGCAACTACCACGTTGCACAGCGAAGTTTGTTTGCCAACGGACAGACCGACAAGTCTATTCCTTGGTTGGCGCTGCCAAGTGATGGAAGGGTGCCACGCCCTCTCACTTCCACCAAGCACGTATCCTTTTGTGTACCCTCCGCGACGGCTTCTTCTCTCGACGCACTGATGGTCGTCCCGTCCCCAGGCTGAAAGCGAAGTCCCCGATGACTGGGGCGCTGAGAGCTACGCGCGTTCCGTACGAAAGTGACAGCGCCGAGTACGATGAAGCCATAGGCGCGCTGGACGAGCACGCTGGCTGCTATCCGATCAAGGGCGAACTCCAAGTATGTTGGCAGGGTCAATGGGACATCCTCTTTTGGCGCATCTTTGGAGGACTTACTGCAAGAGCTTTTATGCACCAATACGTACAGTAGACTGGAACCACACGGTGGTTGTGCAGAACGTTAAGCTTGACGCGAAAGGGTCTGAATGTTTGTAGCGCTGGGGAGGGAAATTGTTTCTGACAATTAACTCTGTGTGTGTTTGTAGCATGTTTGATCGTTGTGCTTCGAGACCCATGAGGGCGTAAGTTTAATCCCCAATGTCATAATTGTAGTACATACACAGAGCTTATCTCATTTTGAAGCCGTCGTACGTGTTTTGCCTACCTATCGAGCTGCATGTTCCCGCCCTGGTCCGGAATGATTGCCTGAATACAGGCGTGGATGCACACCACGTCCACGAACAGGGGAAGATACAAGATAAGTTGGACCACGGGGGGCGACGACTCCGGGCTCCTACACTTTGCGCTTCCTCACCATCAGGTCGGTACCTGAGTCATGCAATCGAACCGGTTCTATCATTGTTATTGTGGAGATGAATCATTCAAGGGTCACATCTCCGCAACTTCTGTCGAGGACGATTCTCTCTTTTGACCGCATGACTAATGCCGGATCTACTGTGTAGCGATAGGACTGCTCCGAGGAAAGGTGGGTAGCCTGACCAACAGGCAGAAACGAGGTGTTGGAGGCAGCAGGCAAAATGGAGCTGTGCCAGCCCTGTTGACCCGCTCTGGTACCATAGCCATAATGCCGTGCGTAGTTCTTACGGAGTACGTGCTTTGTGACGCAACGGTTATCCCATGGAAAGCCGGGACCGTTGATTTTACAGCATCTGCGTGATTATTCCAGGAGACGTACGTTTTTGCGGAAGCCAGAGATCCGTGCACAACCATGTAGTACGAGGACGAACGCTTCTTACAGCGCTACGGCACGCTGGTGTAAGGTTAGCAATTGCTAGCATCAGAGCCAATGTTGCCGACCTCGATCCACGCCCACCCGAGCAGGGAATGCTCGAAACGAGTAAAGTTGCGAGAAGTGGGCTCTACGTCAGCAGTCCTACTAAAGGGAATATGGAGCTTGTAATCGGGAAGATATGGGAGATCAACGAGAATGATCTTCCTGATTTTGAATGGGTCCCGAGGAAGTCTAGGATCACTAGCAACGTGGAAAGGTGAGCCCGTGCGTCGCTGTTCACCGATGCACTCGTCTTAAGCAGCTGCCGACACGTACACTTCAATGAAACAGCGTCGGTGGCATGTTGACAAGTTCTTCGACGTTGTTCCTGTGACAGTGAGTACATTCGCCCCTTGACGGTGAAGCGCATCGACTTAAGCCCTCTCTCGATACACGGTAGGGACAACACTCGCCAATCCTTTGGCGGTTTCCCCCCTGCTCCAAGAGACTTTCGTCATGCCTCGATCGGGAATACACTTCAGGGTGCAGACTGCATTTTACCCTTCCTTCGTCAGGCGCCAGCAAAGTTCTACCGTGCCACGTTCTGTTGCATCTCTTGCCGTGTTCAAACCAACTCAAATCTCCGAAGTCGGGTGAACATCATCCTGAAGTGGGCGATGCGCGGAAGCACGACCTGACACCCCCACCTTTGTTTTACTCCTGCTGTGCGCACATCTTGCGGGGGTCAACCACACTCTGCGAAGGGAGTGGATCGAGTACTACCTTGAGGAAGAGATATCCGTACCTTTGGACAATGTGGCCGGGTCGAGCGTGTACTTCGGCGGGAAGAACTTGATGGCCTACGCGCAGTTGTGCCTTGTCGCCGACGAGATAGGAAGGCAAGCGAACGGCGTAGCAATCATTCGAGCTTGGATCGGGTTGTATTCTTCGTACATCATTTCGCCGGCAGATGACAAAGCGTTGTCCCGAGTACCTATTTCCAATCCAGGAATCCCAAGTACTTGGGAGGTGCCGGTTGTCGTAAGCGGAGGGCGAACTCGTTGAGAGGTCAACCGCAACGTCGACGACGAGTGCACGAATGCCAGATAGGGTTTTCCTTCGTTTCGGCACATCTTATGTAACTTAGTTCAGTGTTGTGGTGCGTTCTCGGCCATTGATGACATTTAGTGCGGTAACCTCGTGCTCAAGGCAAGGGCACCTAGTTTGGAGTTTGTTTGGGGCACAGAGGATAGGACCCTCTGCTTGTTTTGAGCCTGCACGTTCTACTTCCAGCAATACTCACACACGCCCCAATTCCCGTGTCATTGACGAGCTGTTCCAGGCTTGCTGCGCTGAGTGGGCTTTGACAAGAGCTTCCTCACCGCCTCTTCGATACCCTTTACGTATATACCCCGTGAATATCTCTTTATCTATTACTATACCAGGGATGATCTAGTGGGGCCTTGCATGGACCAGGTGGAGGCGGGATTCGACGTGTACCTGATGCACTCCAATGGCAACCCCCTGGTCTACGATAAGGTGAAGCCATGTGAAAGACGAATGCCAGCACCTACCATCCTGTAAGCACCCCCGTCCCTCCGGTGATGGACCCTCCAACAAATGCGTGACGACAGTACAACGACGCATATTGTCGGTGTGGTGTTTCGCAGATTTGGGGTGGCGTCATCGGAGTGCTTGGGCTGGAAGATGACAGCAGGGCCGCTGACTTCTACGCATCGTACTACAACGATCACGTGAGAGAGCAACAACGCGAGCGTAAACCTTGTTCCAAGGTTGCTGTAGTGCAACCACAGCTATCGTTTCCCTAGATGGTACTACCCACCAACGCAGGTACGGGCTACGGCCACAGGCCGAGCTTCCGCGTGCTTTGCAAGCGCCGAGCCTGGATACAGAAGTTGGTTTTCGAGTTCGATACACAATTGCTTGTATCGTGCAAGGCGCAACTTCCATTTCTCCGTGGTAAATATAGCTTCTACCACCCCCATTATCGTTGGCCTAGACAAACCCACTCAATTTGCCGCTTCACCCAGGTCCGGGTCAAACGAGGACCAGCAATTTCGTCGAGCACCACCGTCTCCTGCCGGTACTCTGCAGCTCAGTAGCCCCCTTCGTTGTGTTTGTCGCGCAAAGCCGCAACCTCAACTTTTCAGGTTTCTCAAGTGCCCCCACCCTCCACCCGCCCCCCGCCCTCATCTCAAAACGCAGCACTTTCACTACTCGTATGTCGTCAACGCTGCGGCAGTTTTAGCCCATCTCCGACCGTCGTGGGCCACTAGCGACAACATTGCATGGGTCAACACACTCATCCGGGATGTGAACGACCCAAACAAGGTGACTGCCCTGAGGAGACGAATTGGGTGGAGAAGCGCCGGTTTCGCTGGTATTTTGAAAATGGGTTATTGCGGAGCGGTGACGACAAGCCGTTTGGGCAGGATTTCAGCGCCTACCGCTGGGCTTGATGAAACACATATTTCATGCTCTCGGTGCGTCGCCACAGCAACGGACGGTGTGCATGCTGGTCCTCGGCAATGTTTCTCGTTGAGGGTAAAAAATGGATGGGTTGGGGAGGGATTTCCGAGGGGAAAAATGGTCAACGGGGCGCTTATTTTCCACAGGCGAAGTCTGAGGATTGTAGGCCACACTCTTTCGCCAAAGGGAAGCTCAGTACGCGCCTTCTTTGCCGCCTCGTGCCATTGCTCCCTACAATATGTCTGCTGTGTCAACTCATTAACTGTCTCTTTCGATTGCTGCTGGCGCCTGTTCATCGTTCGTTGCTTGTGGCCCCTCTTTCATGTCGTTTTCTGGCGCTTGTGGCTGTCGTCAGTACGACGCGTTCTTCCCGCAGTTCCGTTCGTTTGACTGGTTCAGCGGCCATAGTTGGGCTAGGGGGCTCCTGTTCGCCTTCGACGGGAAGGACCAGGTGATGTTGTCGTTGATAGAGATGAAGTTCTTTGAGCTCCTGTGGTCGTTCTCGGTAGGAAATTACTGCTTGAAGCCTCACCGACCACCACGTTCTGTTTGTAGAACAAGCTGGCTGTTGTGCTATGTGCACTTGAACCAGCACCGTGTTTTTTTGTCAAATCTATTTGCCTCGTGGTTCTGTTTGCGGTGTATCTTGTTTCGGCTTGTTCTGCTAGGAATTCTCCTCTTGTTAACCAGGCCAGAAACCTCACATCGCCCTATGCGATGACAACTGTGTTGAACAGCCATGCCTCGGGTGTAGATAGCATGCAAAACATTCCGCCTTGGCATTGGGCAATTCGTGTTAAATCGCCGGCTTTCGTATGTGAGAGGTGTGGGCGAGGACGAAACAACCACATACGAATCAGGGACGCCGTGTGCAACGGTTTGGACGGTGTAAACAAGTACAGAGGGTGTCGTTCTCCACGTATCTGCCTCCATGCAGACGACGAGCGAGAAAAGTAGTTGCAAAATATAACGGTACGGCGCTAGTCCGGTGGTCAAATACATGTCTCACGGAATGACGTCGATGAAACGTCGAAGTTGTCGGACGTGTCCACATTCCCGGTTCCAATTCCTTGAGATGATTACCTTGAACCTTACTCCCCTCGTCAATTCCTGCAGGAATCAACTTCGGAGGACGTTAACTTCTTCTACGCCATGACCATGTGGGCGATCGCAACGGGAAACACAGCGCTGGAGGGGCTGGGCCGGCTGCAGACGGGCGTCGTGAAACGATCGATTAACGAGTACTTCCTGCTGAAGGACAGCAACACCAACCACCCTGCGGACTTCGTCAAGAACAAGGTGACCCAGTGGGCATTTCACAAGTCGTGAGCGTGCACGCGATGCGTGCAACTGACGGGTGGGATTTCAACGGCGTTCTGTCCTAAAGTAATGCGGTGGTTTTTTAAAAGTGTGGCCTTTTGCCTTTGGAATGGTTTACCATTACTTAGTTGATCTCGGGCATTGTTGCACGAAACCTGGGCTATCGCCTAGCTGCGCCAATCGAAAACGCGTTCCTGCAAAGCATATGTGGCGTGCTTCGCCCAAAGTTGCTGCATATTGAAGAAATATGTAACGTTATCACGAAACACAATTTCACAAGCAGTGTCAGTGTTGCACGTGGAGGCGGCCGTCCATGTAAAAAGATTATCGCAGTTGGCAACACTGGATCTAGAACGACAGACATGCTTACAAAAAAATGTAACGCTGGAATCAACAACAGGTGACAGGGATATTTTTCGAAAGCAAGGTGGACTACACCACCTGGTTCGGGGCAAACGTGGAGTACATTCATGGAATTCAGGTGAATAGCGATATTTCGAGGCAACGGGACGACCGCATTTTTTCATTTTTTTCTCTGGCTTTCGTCGTTTAAACGCTGGCACGAAGCACAGACGCACAAAATCGCTCCAGGGCGTTCGAGGGGGTAAGATATGCAGAGACTGAACTCTCACCAAGCCAGGCTGGTCTGTAGGGCTGCGTTCTTGTTTTTTCCATTTGTGCCCTTACAGTCGGGTTCGGTTGTTCTTCTTGCTTTGTCATGACCAAACTTGTGAGAGGCTCAACCTCACCCTCACTAGCTTGTTTGCGTGTTCGGCATACGCCGAAAAGCTTCAATCCGGGGACGTGTGGATAGATGGTGGAGCATCAAAGGCGCTCCCTACGCGTCCTCTTTGCGACTGACAATCTCGCGTGCTGCTCGCATCCCTCTGCTGCTCGTTGCTGCCTTTTCCTAACCCCTCCCTGCGGATGGCTTTCCTTGATGGATCCGTCGGTAGAACATCCCCGTTACGGCGATCACTGAGTACGTTCGCGATCCCCAGTTTGTCAGCGAGGAATGGAACCAGGTGCGATCCACGGAGTTGCGGTCTGTACTGAGTATTTGCGTTCCCTCGCCGCCGCTCCAATACCTTAACCCTGTGCACTTGCATACTGGAGAGCAAAGGTCAAAGACTGAAGGCTTCACTCGTTACACGGGATTGTCCCTCAATGCAAAAACAAATTCAGTTCCATCTGGGCTATCAAACACTCTGATATTTGGCGTATGCAGGCCAAAGTAAACGTGTTAGCATACCTTTCTTTTCAAGACACAGAAAGGGATATGTGGAATCGAAGTTATTACACAACCGTTTGTGCTCCTGACTGATAAGGGGGCGTGATTTGTTCTCGAAGATCGTGACACACCAACCTGAAACATCGTTCGCGATGAGAAAACGAGCACGCTCTCGTCGTTGCTGCCGGAATTGCCTATTGTTATGACAGCGACTGAAATCGGTCGTGGGAGGCGCAGAAGGCTCATGGAACACCGTGCTGTACATGAGCTACGCGACGATAGAGAAGCACTTGGCCTTCAAGGAGATTATGTGAGTCTAGTATTTTGCGTCACTTCGAAGTCTCCCTTTGTGTGTAGTCTTCACGCGTGTTGCCGCGAGTCAGCACGGCCTCCTTGCCCCTACGAAGTCATTTGACTACCAGTGTGGTACCATTCCCATCCACGCGCCCTGTTTTTCACCAGCTGCCACCTCTCTCACGGTCTCTGGATGTCTAATTTACCGAATGCGGCAGCACGAGCGGCGTGGACGATGGCCTCCAACGGGCCTGGGCTCTTTACTGGGCTGCGACGCGGCCCGACTGTGCCACTTTCTGCGCGCACAGTGACGTACGTTGATTCGTTTTCTTTTTGCCGCTGTGTAAAACTCTGTACTTGGAGTCGATGTCCGTAGGTTTTGTCTGTGCTTGCGAATATCTGTTGGCCTGTGGGGCGACGCCTGCGGTGCCCTTGAGCAAATGGTCGCCATCATTTGGCTGCATTGTCGACCATGGTCGATTTCACCCTGGCACTCACCAGCTCGTGCAGCGAAACTTAACAATCACTTTCGGGCCGCTCGCTCTCTCACCCCACCAACTACTAGGCGAAGCTCGATGAAGCTCCGCAACCAACGCCGACGCCTGTTCCAGCGGTTCCTACCCCAACGCCCACCCCGGTGATGCCAGTCCCAACAGCAACCGCCGGAGCCTTCACGTGCGACGGGGTCGAAAGAAACAATTTTTGCTGCTCTTCGGGGTGCCGGCAATGCGGAGGTTCGAATTGCAGCAAGCAAGAGCAGAGCGGGCTCACCGGCGAAGACTGCTGCCAAAACCGGATCACCGCCTCTGGTCGTCTCTGCTCGGTCACTCGGGAAGCCCCATGCTACATGGACGGTGAGTGATCTGAAAGCCCCTGCCCTCTGCAAGTGTTGTTGTTCCGAGTCACGTTGCTGTTCAGTGCTCGTGGTTGTGCGACCACGGGCCAGGCGCGTGGCCGGTGATCACAAGATAAACGCAGGTGTGACGACCATGCGAGAAACTGTTGCGTCCACAAAAATCTGTGTCAACTTCATCTATTTGTTCTTGTCTGAAGCAAACATCTGCAAGTACGATGAATGTTTGGCCCACCATGAGGGAAACAGTAGTGACATGAGCGCCTATCAACAGTGTACCATCAATCGTTCGTCCATCGCAATACTACCGGCGACGGGTCCGAATACCCGCTCCCGATCTACCTGCGGTCCCAAAGTTATTCGTGATACCACGGGACTTGAGCCATTCATTCAAGTACAGGATGTTTCGTTTGATCGGAACTACATATAGATGGATTGCACCACTAACATACCCTCTCCGCAATTGTTTGTACCGGTTCGGCCCTCCAAACGAAGGCGGAGACTCGCCCGCCCCGGCGCCCCCAACTCCCACACCTACGCCTTCCCCGACAGCCCCTTCGTCTTCTCCGTGGGCGGCACCGGCATCTAGCGCGTACGGGGGTATCCCCGCCGTCATCCCCGGGATGGTCCAGGCGGAGAAGTTTGACCATGGTGGAGAGGGGGTGTCCTATTCGGACACTACTCCGGGCAACAGTGGAGGAGTGAGTCAGCTGGTGCAACGCTATACGGCTGGTTGGGGTAGAGCGCGGTGTCGTATGATTTGGTTTGTTTTTTTTGTTGACGACTTCCGTATGTTCAGGTGCTACATTTGGGTGTTTGCCGTGAGTCCAGCAACCGGCTTCCGACCGAACGTTGGGGCTCAAGGTTCGGCAACTGGTGGCCTCAAATTGTGGTGGGTTGGCACGCGTCATTAACGAAAGACATATTTTGGTCCCATCCTACAGTAGTTGTCTTATGCGGGACATACACGATAAGAAGGCAGGTCACGTCTTGCTGTGATTAATGGAAAGACAATGTAAGCAAAAGGCACCCCTGACTTGGAAGGTGTCCGGCCTAGCTGCTAGGCGCGACACTCAGCATTTTGATCATTGTTGTTAGGGCCACGCTATTTCAAATCAGCAAAATGTTTCGATGGACTTCGGTCTGCAGTTTTCCCCTCGGCTTGTACCTGGAATGAGTGCCCATGAACAACGCGACAGCGCTTCGTTTTTCTATGAAACAACCGATTCCGCCGGGCTCTGCAAAATTGTTTTAAGGTTTTCCGACCGAACGAGGATGTTGACATCTCCGGGGGTCACGATGACTACCACGTTGCGTGGATCAGGGCGACCGAGTTCCTGCGATACACGGTGAACGTCGAGAAAGCCGGTGAGAAGCAAAGCAGCTCCGATGTTTCGTGTGAAGGGGCTTTCTTTGCTATCTCGCTCGACCAGGCCTCTTGGGTGCTGCCGGGCAGCGGAACAGGAATCACGGACCCCAGGGAATCGCCTACCGCATCCTTCTTTGCGTACATTGTACAAGGAGACTTGCTTCTTACATGAGAGGTATTTCAACCGACCAACTTGCAGCCGAATCCTGTTAACCACTTCTCTCCTCGTTTACCTACTGCAAGAATCTATCGGGGGGCACCTACATGTAGCACAAGAGTGAGGGTCTCATGGTGAACGAGTTTCGAGGCCACTCCGCGCCCCTCTCGTTCCACGTCCTCCTCCCCCACCCGTCCCTGCGCATACTGTTTATCCCTTTCTCTCCGCCGCGTCCGTCCAGCCTCGGCGTTCGACTTCACCTTTCAGGTGGCGACTATCCCCTCGTATCACGACTCTGGATCCTTCCGTGTAGTCACTGGTGGAACCGGGTGCGATGACTACACAAGCGATCTCAGCGGCCTCGTAGTGGTGCCGTCCACCGGAGGATGGGGGACCTTTGCGTCGTTGCCTGTGTGAGTCACTATTACTTGGTGGCGTGCTTCGATAGTCGTTGTTTTTTTGTGGGTGGTTATAACGGTTGCCGAGAAATAGCGTGCATGTTTATTTACTATTACAGCTGCTTGCTGACGACATCGCGTGTTATCTGTTAGAAAAAACGTTTGTGTCAAGCAGGCACCATGATAAAGACCCCAATGTTCTCCTGAATTGCCACATCTCCTGGGCCTGCCAATATGGTTTCTACTCGCAATAGCATGCTCCCTGTGACGAGCAGCAGGAGATTCCTCGTACCTTGTGCTTGTCCCTCCTCGGGTTTTGCGATCGTGCCGTGCATCATTGCTGGACCTCGCTATCGTACACTAACGGTGAAGAACGAAGCCTCTCACATTCTGCCATCCTCCGTACGTGGAACACCAAAGCAGAGCATGGCTCCTTTCGCGCGTCGCCGGCCTTTGCCTATGAACTTTCACAGATCTGGAGGAGGCAACAACGGCTTGGGTGTAGGGCGCGCTACCCTTTGGCTGTGCATAGTCTCGTCGCATTTTAACTTGGACTCCTTCACCATGGAGGCAGTACTTCCCCCAACACCGAGCCCGTCACACGAAGAAGAGGCGTTTGGTGGCATTCCTGCGGTTATTCCGGGCACTATTCAGGCAGAAGATTTTGACAGCGGCGGAGAGGGGGTTGGGTACTCGGATACGGATACACCCAATAACGGAGGGGTAAGGTGTTGTTGTTGTGCCATTAGTAAACCTTGGTATCTCAAATCAACGGAACGAATTCATGTTTCGAATCATGCTGGATTTTGGCTGAAGCGTTTCTTGTTTTAAGTTAGTTATATGGCCGTTAACGGGGCCAAGATCACAATGTCCGGAGCCCTCATACTGCTCATGTACATCACGAAAGATTTTCCAGACGAGGTACCGGTCCGTTCATCTGATAGCAGCAGTGTCGGTGACGAAGATTGTTTTTTACCGTTGCAACCGACTATACCTAATCTCCGCTCAGCGCGTGATTTCTCAACCACTCCTTCCTTTCTTCCGCCGAGGAAGACATCCCCGTCGTTCGACAACGTTGGCTTTTCGAACGCTCGACGAGAACACACTGGATTCACTGCGTGCTACAGTCGTTTTCCGGTACTCTACCCACCAACACTTTCAAAATATCCCGACCGACTAGCAGGCGTACCGATTGGAAGAAGGTGTTGACATCTCAGCGATGGAGAGCCAAAATGCTTACAACGTCGGGTGGACAAGACCCGGTGAATTCCTGCGCTACACAGTCACCGTCGAGGAAGCTGGTGAGGTTACTTAGAGCCTGGTTCTCAGTTTGCTCTTCCCGTGAGTGGTTCCAACCTGTCCAATCGTTCATGTAGCAGCAATCGCTGGCAATCTGAGTCCTTCCGAAAATTTTGGAAAGGGCGAATGTGCAGTCGATCGACCGAATGGAGGAGGGGAAAAAACAAAACTCAACTGCTTGCACTGAACATCATATTTCTTAGGGGCACAATGACAACAGGAGCAACCCCGACGGAAACTACCTCTTGGACGCAACTGTATCTCGAAGGCAAGGCAACGTGAAGTAGTTTTGCCAACCTCCTCACTGCGCGGCACCGTCCGTTCGTCCCCATGCCTTCGCCGGCTACGGTTAGCCTCGGCGTTCGACTTTAGATTTCAGGTGGCGGCTCCACCTGCCTATCACAACTCTGGATCCTTCCACGTGGTAACAGGCGGCACGGGGTGCGACGATTTCACAACAGACCTTAGCGGCCTCGTGACGGTGCCTTCTACCGGAGGATGGGGAAGCTTCGCAAGCTTATCCGTGTGAGATTTTGACGTGTGGAATGTGGAAGCGCTAGTTTGTCTTGTGCCCTGCGCTTCCGTCAATGATTATGTACTCTGTGCTTGTTACTACGTTTAAGGCAGCAACGCTGTTTAGGAGGCGTGGGTGTTAGGTCTGTGTCCAACGTGGCAACAGAGCGTGCCCATCTGTGGCCCTGCAAAGCTTGGATCGTCGGATGGCCGCAGATATCAGACCCCGTGGAAAGAAGCGCAGGTTTGTTCCCGCAGACATTTTGTCGCAGCAGTCGAAAAAAATCTCATACAAGTAGTTGTTTTGGCGCATACATCTCACTGACAAACCTGTTCCGATCGCTGCCCCTATCAAACTGATTGTCAATCGTCGCCACCAGCTCAAACAAAGGAACAGGTGGTCTTTCCTATGGACATGCCAAAATTTGGCTGTGTGTGGTCTCCAAGGGCTTCAACATTGACTCCTTCACGATGACGGCGACCGCCTAGTGCACCACTGACATACTACATGAGCAAGCGCTGGTCGGATGTCCATGGGTTCACACGTTCACAACTAATGCGTTGTACTACGCCACACTTGTATACTGCGCTCTGCCACACTTGTAGATTGTATATCGTATTTTGGTGGGTACGGAATCACAACCTATGCCGGAAGCACTGGTCGCTCCTTCAACGGAAGTCACAAGAAACGGTAACATTTCGCTCTCGGTAGAGTGTTCGTGCTTGGGGCCCTATGAGGATCTGGTTCTTTCATGATTGCCGGAGTAGAAGTTGGATGTCGGGGCGATGTAATGTATCCCCGCAGAGGTTGTGGGCTCGACAAGAGGGGTTCGTAACAGTGCCTTGTGAAATTTTTCCACGGGCACACGTTATGGACACACACCAGGTCAAGCGCAGTGACATCGTTGAGTGAAGGCCAACACATGGTTCGACGGCAACGGTAGCGGGCCACATGTTTCAGGAATGCTCCCGCATCCACTACGTTTTCGGCTTCGGGTGCTGTTGTCTGCTCTCTCTGGCTTCTTGCGTGTCCTTTTTTTGGGGGTGTCAATGAGAACACCCTAGGTTTCCACATCAAGAGGAAAACGATGACCCATATTTCACCCTGTCTCCACCCATCGTGGCGCGAGAACATCCTCTTGCACACGCGTCTCCAATCTCGTGCAAACGGAGACGAAAAGCTACGTTCTTTATACGTCATACATCCGCTATCAGTAGGCATTCTATATTCCATGGGTGTTCAGATAGCACCAACTTCGAGTCACCCATCCCATTTAGTCTAGGACGGCCGCCTTCTGGCCTTTGGTTTTTCTTCACATGCAGTAACCCTAACGCCGTGACAGTACGAGACGGGTGCGCCGCTGCTACCAACAAGATGCAAACCCAAGCCTCATGTAGTCTTCCGCCCGCCTGTTCTCGCCTCTCTCTTCGCTGTGGCGCTGCAGCTACTTTAACCCTTTCGTGACTGGGTTCTTTCTGGATCTTCCGCGGTTTTTTTTTGTTCTGCCGGGACCGAATAGACCGATGAGTCATGAGACACACACACACGACACCCGCACTTGAACGTTTGCACGTTTGTTTGCGCACCAACAGGTTCCCACACGGGTCAACCGCACGCACCCCATGGTGCCACAAAGGTTTAGTGCCCAACAGCAGCGTAACCCTCACGTGAAGAATGTGATGAGTGACCGATAACTACACTGACTGCTGTACTGCTGTATGTAGGTGCTGTCGGAAACCGGAGGAGAGAGAGAGGAGAGGGCGCCGTATTTCTTTACCCCAAACACGATTACATGGTGATAGTCTACATGGATACAGCAGCAGCAGTAGAGATACATCGCATGCACAGCAGTTCTACCCCGCCGCCGATGCAGCACACTGGCGCAAGGCATGGCACCGCCTCCAATGCCACTTGGTTGGGTGGTAAATCCAGCGGAGACAAGAAGCACACACGCACGCGGTTTGTTTGTTGGATGCATGCATGCGAAGCGAAATGAAAAAGCACCAGCAGCAGCAGCAGCAGCCCGCCGCAGCAGCAGCAGCAAGCACGAGCCGCGCGAGAGATAAACTATGCCTTGTGGTGGCGGTTGGTTGAAGACGGACAAGGAATACACTCGAACACACACACTCGCGCAGGAGAACTCGGGGAGAGGCCTCGTAAGCTTGGCCTTCAGTTCTGCAACCACATTCCGAAGGCAAGGAAGAAGGCACACAGCTCAACAGCGAGAGCGTGGGTTATCGTACCAGATAAAGACAGGTTTTATCATGCCTCCTATCGTGCCTGTAGTCACGAAAACCCTCTCAAAAACGCGAAGGCACGGGGGCGGGTGTCTCTTTTTGACACTCTGTCACTCCGCCACAGCCTGTCAGCACAACAGCAGCAACAACAGCAGTACAGCAGTACCAACATCACCACCATGGACCCAGAGGACATCGCTCAGTTCTGGGAGGCTGTTTCTGTCCCCGGTCGTTACTTTGTTTCTTTTCGAGCGGTCTAGTCGTACCGTCGAGCCGTCGTCGACGCAGGTATCCACAGCTCAATTCGGTTCGAAAGTTGTCGCATATAAGGGTTATCGTGCCTGCTAACATGCACGATTCGGGGGTGTAGTCACGAAAGGGTTAAGAGCGTGCGCGTCTTCATCAATATTGGTTAGCGCCCAAAAACACATGTTGCCAGCGGGTGCTCTTGTACTCACTCCTTGCCCAGCAATATATCGGGAATTGAGGAATGGTGTGAGGCTTCAAGTTAACCACAACCGCGTACTTCGATGACCTGTAGCACGGGCTTGACAAGCGTGTGGAAAGAGGAAGATTCAAATCTCTGTCTGCAGCTCATGCGTATGAGATGAGATAGTCTGATGTGAGTGACATCCGAGGTACGTTCGCAACGCACCTGATGCGATCTTACAGTCTACCACCAACGAGCACAGCGTATCCGCACGTGGTACGTTGCGACACGGCTTACACTGCTCGTGGTAATCAACCTCCGTGAGAGGGTTGTGCCGGCGGGCTCTTGCACGAGGACGGAGAGTTCCAAGGTGGAAAAAAAGATGTTGAGGAAACGTAGTTTTTTAGTAGGAGAGACCGGAAGAAAAACAGAGTGAGATGATGGGGGCTGCGCGGGGGCTGCACCATCCAAGCAAAACATATCGACGGAAATACACTTGAACTTATATCCCAAAGTTTCAACCAATCAGATAACGTGACAGGCAATGCTCCGACTGACGTCGTCTCGTGGGTATACAAAACGTAGACTATTCAACATACTTTTGACCATTCACATGCTATGCATCTACTACTCGCCGGCAACAAGCAACTCTAGCGACGTACTTACGTGCAGCAAGCTGTGATACCCAGAATGCCAGCTGCTGAACATACGTATGTCAAGAACAAAAGTCAATGTTCACCAGAAGGAAAGGTTTTCTAGAAAATGATTAAACCAAAACGGATAACCGAATAGACTTCTCCTCTCAAAAGCACTCTGCTTGTCCAGCAGCATATCAAACACAGAATGCACGCCTGAACTACTGCGTGTCTTGATACGAAGGTGAGAGCGACATTGTTCGTATCGCTGTGTACCTATGGTTTTCGCACGTACGATGAGATGTAAATATCCAACACAATATTCAGCGGAGAAGACTAGGAGAGAACAATAATACTCGCACGCTAAAAACGTCAAGGAAGCGCACCTACCACTCAACCAGCGGGCGTTAGTTACCTATGCTTGCTCACTGCAGACAACTTTATCAACAAAATGGTGGTACTTTCGTATCACACAGTCGTTTTGAGTAACAACGAGTTCGAATCAGAGCTAGATGTTCCCCAGTTTCCGGACGCGCGAGTAACGGCTCTGGAGCCTAAAGGTGTTCATAAAAACGTCCCGCACCCGCACCCCCACCTTCTGCTCGCATCGCGCAACCTCCAAAAAGTCTTCCGACACCGTGCCATGACAAAGACAGGTCCACAGCCTTGCTCTTATCAACGCACCAAGGCTTTCCCCCCTGTATTTCAACACCCTTCCCCGCAATGGGTCATCCTGTTCCATAACGTCTCCGAAGGACTTCCCTCCATTCGACTCCATGATTTGTACGAGTATATGCCTGATGCCCCTCCGCCTCTGACTCCACTCATACCTCTAAGCCACCCCTCCTGCAGAGTAATCCTCCACCGAGAACTGTTCCAAATATGTTCATGAGGTGGTTGCCTAGTCTTGCGCTTCTCCCAGCAACGTGTGGCGGCATGAAATTCGGCTAACAACAACAACTCTGCGATTTTTGTCTATCGGCTGATGAGATAACCACGTATGTGCCCCCGCGGAGGCAAGCCCCAAAGCAGGCAAGCCAAGAAGTAGCACACCCATATTGTGCTGATCTGATCTGTAGAGCTTCGTTGCCTTACTGAAACGGTGCTGGGACGCACTCGACCATTGAGCGCGTGTAGGCCGAACATTGTGCACCAACCAAAGGGCCTCTCGTGGACTGATCTATCGGAGGTTTTCGCCTTCTGGATTATCTGCCAATATTTCCCAAGAACACATTGTCGGTAGGATGGGGACGGAAAAGCAAGTAAGCAGATATCATGTAGACCGATGATCTGTTAGACATGTCAAAAGGAAAATGTACGCATACCCGTGGTAGAGGACTTTCACAGGAATGGTAGCCCCGCATGGTGTCAACAACAGAATATCCGTACGGAATAAATTGAAGCTGTCTGTATCGTCACATCAAGAATTGATACCCCTGCGGTAAACACTTGCTTTCGACCCGTATAAAGGTGGCCAACACGGACGAGGTGCGGACGCTCCACGAAAACAGTGACGAAGTTACAGGTGATGAGTATATACACATTTTGCAAAGCAATCCGTACAAGTACATTGACACGTCGAGTGACACGTAACGTGGGGGGGGGGGGGGGGG
>CACKRE030000183.1:70030-130649 GCA_902602495.3 Ectocarpus sp. CCAP 1310/34 | reverse complement strand
TTTCTGGTGCTTTCACTTCCAGAGACAGTTGTAAGCACTGTGTAACTGCCTCGAGGGTGCTTGAGCACGTACTCGTAAGGTGGTGGGGAACAAATCAACCTTCGCGGATTCTGCACGGAGGGCACTACTGTAGATCACGACCTGCAACGGTCACCACATGATGAGTTTACGGGTGATACCACGACGAACACACAACAGGACGCCGTAATTTGCTCGAAAATGACATTGGTGCATCATGTAACTGTGCGAAATCCCCTTGCGCGTGTGAGGAATGTTCGTCTCACCAGCTTCACAGGTACCCCACGATCGCCCGGAATACGTCTTCCCCAGGCAGCGTCAGCACCTTGAACACTACATTAGCCCAGCCGTCACCGAAGCCCTCCTCCACCATCGTGTCATCCAGGCAGCATGTTGTCTCTTACCTTGGGACCTTAGCCTCGTTGTGAGTCGTCCGTGCTGCGTCGACAAGGGTGCTGCTGCTGTCCAGTCTCGGCGGCACCCTTTCGGGATAGGCACGGCATAGGAGAAGGAAGCCCCGGCGACGCCATGCTCTGTCGGCCGGCGCGTTGCGTAGCAACTTGTAGACGCGTTCAGCATCCCCGGGGTACAAGCAAGACCACCAAGATTTCTTGAGCAATCCCGCCGCATTTTTCTTCCTCTTGTCTACGATTGTCTCATGCGCGCCTAACCTCAGCAACAGGTCTACCACCGCCGAGGTTCTTCGTGCTTCACCGGCGACAGATTATGCGTGGTGCAGCGGTGTTTGGTCGACAACGTCGCGGGCGTTGATGTTCGCACCACGCTTCGAGAGAGCAACCACGGCTTGGTCACGAAGCATGTGACAAGCAAGATGCAGAGGTGTACAGCCAATTTGATTAGATGCTTCGATGTTGGCCCCCATGTCGACGAGCGCATCGATCACCTCCGCTCGATTAAACTGTGCCGCAACGTGAAGGGCCATATCGCGGTCATTGTCAACAGCCGTCACATCCGCTCCATTCTTGACAAGCGCTCTCAAGATGTCCACATCACCCTTTTCAGCCGCCAGGCTCAGCACCGTTCTCTTTGACAGACCGCATCGCACGTTGATTTCGGCACCAGCCGCCATGAGAGCTCGTGCAGAAGTAAGGTGGCCAAATAGCAACGCACCAAACAGCGGCGTACACTCCTGCGCATTCAGAAGGTCTTAATTGGCCCCCTTCCGTAACAACGCCTGGATAATCTCCGTGTACCCAAATACGGCAGCAACTTGAAGAGGGGTACTACCGCGCGCATCCTTGATGCTGACACATGCCCCATGCTCCAGCAGGTTTGTCACGACCTCTGCATAGCCGTACCGAACGGCTGCATGAAGCGCACTCCCCATGTCGGCACCCGCTCTCAGCAATTTTGTGTGAGGGCCACATTGCCCTGAGCAGCCGCACACTCAAGTGGAAATTGCAGCATCTCCGCCCACTCGCGTATTGTCAGGATTTCCGAGAAGAGATCAAACGTTTGCCCCTCTGCTCCCATTAGCGCTCTCCGTCCTTGCTCGTTTGCTAGAGCGTTTTGTGAGCACGTATGGCGACAGAAGAAACCTCTAGGGGGCATGCTGCTTCCGAAGTCTTCCGCCTGTGGTACCTCCCGATCCCGGTATTTGCAGTAGCCGCGCTTGCGTGCACCTTATTATGATGCCGAGCACAGCCAGTAGGGGGCAGGAGAAATACACCTGAGCGACAGCAGTAAGAAGACGTTCGACGACGTCACGATTGCTTTCGTGCTGGTTTTGCGCTGGCGGAGACGGGACTGTCGTTTTTTTTTTTTTGCAAGCACATGTGCAAGGAGGCATGTTTACAACTGTAGTCCTGTGAGGGGAACAGGGGCTGAAACATAAAGCAGTTGAACAGGACACAGCGGGAGAGTCTACACGTATGCACAGCTTGTGTTCCAGCTGGATCAGCAGAAAGGCACCCAATTGCAGTTCCACGTCCACCCAGCGCTAACCAATCAATCGTACCCATCTGAGGCACGGCGAGCGGGATGCAGTACTGGGCCCTCTATAGTGCAGGGGTGTGTCCAGAAATTCTATCTGCACTATAGTGGGCACCTGCACTAATCAGAATAGTGCGTCAATAGAGCAGGTTCGGCACTATTGAGGCTTTGAGTATACTTCAATAGTGCAGGAGTGCAGGTCCGGCATTATTGAGGAGATGTTTGATTTCATGGTGTGGCGCTCATGCTTCACAGGTCGAACAGAGTACGAATTACAGTAGTAGTAGTGGATCGAATTACAGTGGTAGTTCTGGGCCCTGTTCTAGCGTGGGCGTGGGCAGACTGTCCCGTGACGCTTATGGTTCCCCCCTGCCGCACACACAGATGTTGTAGAAAAATTACTTGCAAGTTGCACCGTGAATTTCTTCCTGTCTCAGCACTTAATCTGTACTGCACACCGTCTGTCGCACGAACCAACACTTATACATTAATACTTGGTCCTCGGTGACCCCGTTCACTGTTGCAAGATAAAAAAATACACAACACACCAGGAAGCGCACAACAAGAAAATAAACAACCACTTCTGCCATCGCTGTACCCCCCGCCCTCACTACGTCGCGAAAAATTATCTCACATTTCTGGCTGGCGCATCCATCAACTTGAGAATCTCAACCTTCGTGTCGTTGCCCGGCCGTGCACGAGATCCAGAACCCTTCTTACTCCCCCCCTTCGTTTTCTCGGGCGTTTAGATGGCCCCGCCCCAGCACCCGCGGCTGGTGTCGCTTTGCGCTTGCCAGCGTTGGCGACGCCCTTGATGCAGATGCGGTGCTTTTCGTTATCCTCGAACATGCTGCCTCCATTGGCGTGGAGCCGCCCGCCACACCCTCCCTTGCAGACGTGGCCATGAGGGGCTCGCGGCGTTCTGTCTTGTTGATGGCTCAGTTAACCGTCCGCACAAGGCATGGTGGGCCTCGGCGTAGAGCTCTTCGGGTCTGCAGCAGCACATGTCCCCTGGTTTCTGTGTTGGGTCTGTCCGCTGTCTTGTCCGTTTGTGTGTTTGTTATTACTGCTGAAGCATNGTTTAGATGGCCCCGCCCCAGCACCCGCGGCTGGTGTCGCTTTGCGCTTGCCAGCGTTGGCGACGCCCTTGATGCAGATGCGGTGCTTTTCGTTATCCTCGAACATGCTGCCTCCATTGGNTGGTATACCTTTTCTAGGTACGTTAGCCTGTGACCACGGAAATTGGCCGAGTCAAGTGATGGATTAGTACGGAGAGATTGAGACAGAAGGAGGTACTGGATAGAGAGACCGGGATGGTTTTTAATGTGAAGACAACAACAACAACAACAACATCGACCGAGCTAACCGGCTGACCAATGAAAAGACGTCAGTCTTAGTGCGATTGAAGTATTTTTGAGGGGGCGGCTTGGGGGAGGCTAAGCTATCATTCGGATCAAAGACAGAAACGGTAGCAACAGAAGAAAACTGCACGGGTCGATGAAGGCTGCTACCTTGCACTCTATTCCGTTTTGGAGTGCTTTCACCGCCATCCTCCTTCCTCACTCCATCGTTCTCACATATCGTTGGTGTGTGTGTCCAATCTGCACTACTGCGGGGCACCGCGGTGCCCAACTTGTACTATAGCGGGACCTCCCTCAATAGTGCAGGACCTGCACTATTGAGGGCGCTGTCTGTGTCCAGAGATTTTACCTGCACTATACCGGGCATCTGCACTATTCAACCTGCACAATAGAGGGCCCAGTACTGTTGTCCTTGTTGGACGTCGGATATTTTCTCCTCACGAAATGTCCGTAGGTTTCGGGGGCCACGGTTAGGGTCTCCGCCTCTAAAACACAAGAAGTAGACTTCGTTTCTACGCGGAGGCAGTCCCATTGCTGCATGTAGCGGAGCATTTTTTTTGCGTGCTGAAAGCATGAACATTCCGCATGTACTCGGAGCGGCAAATGAAATCCGTCACAGGTGTTGTGTTTGGTGTTGCGGAAACAGAAACGACTCCGACACGCCGCGCCAATGATACCAAATGGGTCAATAACCAACCGCGCAGCATTTTCACGCTTTCAATCGGAAAACAGAAAATTGAGGCGCTGTGAAAAAGGTGAAGGCTTTCCATCACTCCTACCATTTTTATTAACAGTCTTGGATGTTCGAGTCTGGATTCGGATACTGTACAGCACTAGTTGCGCTCTGAACGCGCACAACCAGCCGCGCCATGCAGTCAAAACGTAAACAGGAAAGCCAAAATAGTCTACACTAACCACAAGACATGGGGGCAAGAGCCGCCTCTCATGCACAACCATAGCACGGTATTATTTTGTGCACAAACGCACGTACCGAAGCTTGACAACTTATGTCTACACGCGCATGATTTCTACCACGGAGGTCACCGATTACTACCCTCCCGCTCCCTCCACGTCCCCCCTCCCTCCGCCTCCGGCTTAACTCAAGTCCAGTTGGACACAAGTTCTGAAGCGCAGTTCTGAACCAATGCAATCAACGACTGCCCCAACATTGCCACGGGTTCCTCGCAAGAGCTCTCTGATGCCCGGAGTATTGCGATACTCGGGTCAGCAGCGAACAGATAGGTCGGGCAGGTCAGCCTCATCCCGCGAATCCCAACCGCATCTGCACACTTGTCNGCACGATTTCCCCTCCCCCCCCCCCCCTGTTTCCTATGGTACATTATTCTACCAGGTATGTATGTATGGTTCCTTTCACAGCCCTATATTTCTCTTAATGTCAAGGCCTGGGGCGGGTCAGAGAAAAAATGATCCGATGCAAGCAACCATTCTTATTTCGACACAATGGAACGCCCGCGAGGCGTATTTACATCTCTCATTCCCGCTCTCGTTTCCCTCTCATATCACGGTCGTACGACAAGCACCTCGTCACGTACGTACATGCCGTGCAATCCAATATGTCCCTTTTTTTCTTTCTTTCAACAACACCATGTGTAAGCTAAAGTTTCCAATGCTACATTTAATTGACAATGTTTGCCCCGCGGCAGCAGAGACGAAGAGACGGCCACACGCCACACGAACAAAGATCCTCTCCCGCGCCACAGACCATTCCTACATAAACGGCCGAACGCCCACAGTGATCTACCTGACGCATGCTCCCGAAAAGAAGCGAACAATCCCGTCCCGCGAGAACGGCCGCGTGGTCGTGAAGGCATAAAAAACACGGGCGTCGACTCCCGAGGAGCCCTTGCGAAGTGGCCCCCTCCCTTTCTTCGGCTCCGCTGCTAAATGCCACGCGTTAGTTTATTACCCGCCGGATCTTTCCGATGCCCTTGGCACGCCCTTCGCGGAAGAGGAATGTGCTGCCGAGAACCATGTACTCGCTGTAGTACTGCACGCGCACGGCGAGAGGAGAACACACGCGTTAGGTGAGCGGTGGATGGGGCTGGCGGGAGAACCACGGCGCCCGCGGCCATCGCAACCATCAAATCCTTGGCGACAAGGGTGCTTGAGGTGCAAGACGGCGTGTCGTGTACGAGAATCGTCTGATGCATGTGGTGACGATGGTGCCGTGACTGGGTCTACCACTACGAATGGTCGCTGCTGCTATGCAAGTACAGAGAAACAAAAGACATGCTGAAGAAAGAGGAGCAACGAAATTGCCGTCGTGCACAACAAAACGCGGTGAGGTAGGTGAGCAAGGAGAGGCTCAGCTATCGACTTTCATACACCCAACCGTCCGAATCATAAATCACGTTCTCAAAACGCCCTCGTTTGGCGGGTTACATGGCCACTCCGCGCAAACGCACAAACCCGGTACCCTCAGTTCGCTACGATGCTAATTCAACAACACACAGGCGAGCGCGCGAGGCGAGCGCGCGAGGCGCGCACCCGCCTCCCTCTCACCATGAACCTGAACCGGACCGTTGCTGTTTGTCCTGTTCGCAATGCCTCCATTCCAGACTCGGTTCCGGACATGGACAGTATCGCCGCCGCCTGCCGGACTACTCCGCAGTGGATGACCGGCTGGTATCCCGGAGCGACCGTGGTTGAGTGGTGGAGGATTACCACGTCCGCCTCGAACTCGCGTGTTGCGCGGGGGTCGTCGTGCCCGTCGATTGCCACCATCCCCTTGTTATCGATTTAGGGTCGGGGGGCAGCGGAGGGGGGGCGGGCGGCGAGGAAAATGTTGTGCTTTGGGTGTGACCCGCGTTTGGTATGGACGTAGGGTGCATGCACACTGAATCGTCTTGCGTGCTACACTTCGGATGTGGGACAGAGTGTGGTGCGCCGTTTAAGGGTTGACTGCGGTGTCATTCGTGGGCGTTTCCGTCAGCGTAGAAAACTCTGGGGAGCAAAGCGGCAACACTATTTTACTTTCCGCAGCACCCGCGATGTACCCGCTGCGGTGATACACAACAGAATGCACATCGACGAGTACCCTCTAGCACAAAACAGGGAAATCGACAACTACAATATGAACGTGCTACCTTTGGCCGAGGGCAGGACATACCTTGCGAAAGGTGGACCGGCGAAGCGCCACGCGGCGGTTGAGCGAGCGCACGGCGAACGTCGCGCTCTGCCCCTCGTTGGCCTCCTTGACGCTTTGTCGCTTGCACTCGATGCTTCGGACCTGGAACCGCAAAACAATGGGGGGGGGATACAAAAGCAAGCGTTGGGCATCTTCACCGGGACATGGAAATAAGGCAGTGACTAATTGAAACATTCCAGGGCACAAACAACGCCAACCACGACACAAGGCAGTCGACAGGACGGCCCACAGGGGCATAGACAACGAGAATGCGCAACCTTGCCTTGGCGTCCGCTTGTCGTTACGCGATACGCACGGTGGTCACAAAACCTCAACTTCAGGCGACAAATACCACGGTGAATGGCGTGGCGGCATGCACAGCAGGGTCCAAGCGTGAGAGAGGAAGAGAAAAAACGGAATGGCAACACGGAACGCCGGACACACGCGACAGGCGCTTGTCTGCTCACCGTGACCTGGATGAAGTCGCCCGCCCGGTCCGGACCAATGAGCAGCGTCTGGTTTACCGTTACCGAGCCCCGGAGCATCGTCCCGCCGACCACGATCCCGACACCCCTTACTTCGTAGACGCCGTCGATGGGGAAGTGGACCGCGGGCAGGTCAGACTCCCGGATCTGAAGAAGGCCGGCCACACGAAATTGCCAAGGGACAAAGGCAAAGACCGAGGTTCACGAGGATGGGCTCAGGGTCAGGAACAAAACTCTGGAATGGAAACAAGTCCCTGGGTTATAATCGCACCGTGCGGTGGGACGGGTCGTAGTGGAGACATTTTCCCCCCGAATTTCGATATTCCGAGCGGAACCAACGGTGTCGGTATACCAGGGCAGTGCCTCAAATCGGCTCGGCTAGCTTGAGAGCAAATAGTTAATGGACGATAGCTCCGACGGGGCGAGAAGAGCAAATGTTTTGTTCACAACTAAACGCTCTCTCCTCCAAGCGCAGCTTGCAAGCGTGCGTATGTATCATTGTCAGACGCTGGAACCCCCGCACCAAGTGGCACAAGCACCAACTTGCATGTTCTTTGCCGCAAGCGCTTGGATGCTGCGTCCCGATTGACCGAAGGATATATCTCAGCTCACCGGCATTGAAGGGTCGTCATTCCTGGATTTGTTGCGCCGTAATCGCGCAACGAAAGCGCGCAGCAGGGGCAGACCCATTCCGGTCACGTTGGACACGGCGAACACCGGCGTGATGCGGTCGGAAGCGATGCTCTCCGCCGCTGCGTCCACCTATCCACACAGACAGCAGCAATATTCCCACAGCAGTACATCGGTTATCATTAGCGAAGACGTAAAAACTGATCGGAAGAAGGACGTGTAAGACGTGGTGCACTTATCGCATCGACGCCATGACCAACGGCACCCTTCCAGCCACCGTACCCAACAGAGACGCCTTCCTCTGCCAAACAAACGCGCGAGGAGGGGGGCGTGCACTTGCCTGGTTCACGTCCTTGATGGGGTAAGGCATCTTCTGGTTCTGCCGAAGGTACTTCGCCAACGCCTGCCGGGTCTGCTTGAGGACCGTCGGCGGGCAGATGTCAACCTTCGTCACCACCACAGCGATGGGAATCTGAGGCGATGGTGTGTGTGTCAAGGCAGCATCGAGGCAGCAACGGACGCGGTGAGAGGGTGTGGCCCGCCAGAAGCAAGACAAGCGCAAGACGGCGAGGCAAGGGGTGTTTCGACGGTGCCGGGAGCGGTGGACACGGCGTAATATCCTACCTGCGATATATATACCATCAGGAAAAAAACACGGCGGCACTCTTAATCTCCGAACGTGGCCGAAGGGTTGCTGCGCTTCAGTGTCTCAACTATACCTAAGCCTTCAACGGATGCATGTAGGTCTCTCAGTTAAAAGTGCCGGTTTCGTTATCACTAGCTCAATTGTTGCCGACAAAACACGCGAAAGAAGAGACTACGGAAACCCAAAAGGTTAGACAATATCCCCAACGAGACAGGGACAGGGTGATAGGGATGAGGCACACGCGAGTGACCTCTAGGAACTGAACCAGCACGCAACCTACTCCTATGTCCTGAGTCGCGCCCGAGGGTCGACCGTGAGACATGCATGTACCTGTAGTGCGCAGGCGATGCTGATGTGCTCCTTTGTCATCCGCTGCACGCCCATGTTCGCCCCAACCACAAGCAGGCAGAAGTCCGGCATCAAACCTGTTCCACCACGCACGTCATCGCAAAAAAAAAGGAGCAGCAGCATGCCACGCAAACGGCCACAGCGATGGGAGTCCTTCTGCTCAAGCATGGGGCGACACGCGAAGGCCAGATTGTTCCCCTACAGTGACGGAGTTGACACGGGGGTATGGTATGGCATGTAATACCACGACGGAGCGAGAAAAGACTGCTAGTTGAAGGTAAGCTTACCAGTGAGGCCGAACACAGTCGTCTTGAGGTACTTCTCGTGCCCGCAGAGGTCGATGAGGGTCACGCTGCGGTCGCTGTGGTTCACCACCTCCGCCCACCGCTGGAGGTGTGACCTCGCTGTCGGGACAACCTGTACCGTCATCGTCAAGGTGTTTGCTGTTGAAGTTCGTACGTGAGAAACAGCCATTCAGTATTGCAGCGGGAAGGCTACACGCCCTTCGTGAAAACCACCGAGGCAAGAGATGCCACGTTGTCTCCTTCACGCAAGCTGCTGCTGCTTGGTTGGCGCCGTGGGAGGGTAGACAGACTTGGTGGAGAGCGATCCCAAGAAAAAACTTGGACCATGTGGCCCAGCAGCAACGCTTGGCAACCAATCAATACTCCTGTGCGGAAAGGCAAACAGAGTAGGGCGTTTGTCGCAACCTCGACATGTGACGACGACAAAATTTGATGTAACGTTGGCTCAAGAGGCCGACGTCGACACGGCAGGCGACATCGGCATTGCTACATCGTGGAGAGAGAAAGAGAGAGAGAGAGAGACAAGAAGATAGAGCGGGGGAGAGAGCGCCAAACGGCGAGCGCACCTGCTTGCCATCCTTCGCGTACCCCATAATCTCCATCGTCACGGCGGAGGTGCGGCCGTTCTCCTGCTCGTGGCGGTGGCGAAGTACCAAGCTACGCGCTGCGCCGCGGCCATCATCCAGGCCAGAGCTGGATAGAACCCCGATCAAGGTGGACTTCCCGCTGAGGAATGGAAACATAATTAGTTTCAGGAATGATAGAAGCCGTAGATGTTGGCACGGGCTGAGCGAGACCGCATGACGTCAATCGAACAGTTGGCGGGGATACAGCAGATTGCACGAGCAAAACAAACGCTACTCCTACGCATTTTCTGCTGTTTGCACCTACCTGTCTACGTTTCCGATCATGGCGATACGGATGTCAACGCTGCTGGATTCTGGGGGCTTGAGCACGTCCACACTCTCATCCAGTTTCGGTCCGCCCGCCCCGGCCGCTGGCGCTGACGCGCCTTTTCCGTCTTCATCCCCGGTTACCGCTACCGTTGCCACTGCTGCTGCTGCTGCTTGGGCTAACGGGTCTCCTGCTTTGACCTTGCTATTGTCGCCACCCCCCGCCATCGCTGCTGGCCCGCGTAATCGCTCGTCGCCGCCAGCGGACGAGTGACCAACCTGTGCAAGAGGGCAGAAAAGGGGCGGTGACGGCTTTGTCATCCAAGGCTGTCGCTGCCGCTGCCTTGACGCTAGAGGCGGTTGTTAAGAATGACATGTTGTAGGGGTCGATGGGGGGATGGGGGGATGGTACACGTTAGGTTACGGGTGAAGAGTGCAGAGAGATAGGCGAGAGGGGAGGTACAAGACATGCACTCGGCACGAACAAAGGAGCCGTCGCTTTCAAGGTTGACACCTCTGAGAGGGGTTTCGCGTCCACCAGGAACGCTGATTCAATTCCGACACGTCATTCGTGTTGTTGTTAAATCTGACCTGATAATCTCCGGTTCGGAAACTGCCACAGCACCAAGAGCAACAAAGGAGTATAGTACGATGAAATAACAACAACAGCAGTGACGACAACGACGACGACAACCACAAAAACAAGCAAGAGTAGTGTAAGTAGCAACTGGTTTCGTGGTTACACCGACACACCAAGCATCACACAACAAGTTGAAGTTACCTTAGGTACCGGACCAAACTTTTGTTAGCTGCATTCGCACACCGTCGTCCAATCAAATCGCGTTGTACAGAACGAACGATTCCGATTTTAACCCGTTGCGACGAATCGATAGCGGAGGTGTTGCGGGTGGTACACGTCATGCTGAAGTCTCATTACTGCTGTTGTAGCGTGCACACACCGCAGATGCCACCACGACCGCGGAAGAAATACAAGTCATTTTGGGAAAATTTCGGTTCACGTGAAAGGAGAAGTGTGGACATCATGCTGTCATGAACCCATCGCATCTCACCAGTGTAGCACTTGACGCTGCTATGCATACAATCCTCTCCAACCATGGTGCCGACCACCAAACCCGTGCAGGGTTGCTTGCAGACGCGTGCGACCAACGTCAATACTGGTGTCTGTTACACATTTTAACTGCGTGAGTTGTTTGCAGAGAGGCACCGCACCTGTAACCGGTCGTGGTCTTTCTCGATGTGGTCTCCTAACGAAGACAGGTTGGAGAAGGTGGCCATGTTGTTGTGGTCACGGTTCCGACGATGACGATTTCCGCCGCAGCAGAGCACAAAACACGCGACAAGTTGGGGAATGGGGGCTTGGGTTGTTCCCAGCGCTCAGTGCTCTCAAACAACAGAGATGGTTCCTGCGGAGAAGACACCGAAGAGCGAGGATGGAAAGTGGATCACCGGGCTCTCAGCTGGGGGGCGGAAAAGCACGCAATAGCCGAGGTTGATGTTGCTGTTACTGTTCTGTTGCGACCGAGAGAGACAGCCTGAAAGAACGGTGCTTCTGGTCGAAAACAACCAACCAACACGAGAACTGCCTCCCTCTCTTTCATCATAGAGGAGCTCCCCTCTGCAAATGCTTGCACGGACGCCTGCGGAACCACTGGAACTCCTAACCTCCACCCGCCAGAAATATCCAAGTGCTGTCTGCGCGCTCCCTCTGCTTGGCACGCAAGTCAAGTTGCGGCACGGACACCTTTTCTCTAGGTGTGTGCAGGGCTTTGCGGTCATGGCATCTGCCGGAAGCTTTGTGCACGGCACAGGGGCGAGCGAGGAAAGGGTGCGGCAGAGCAAGGAGGAGCAAGATATCGCCGATTTTATTTCTTCTATCGACGACACTACTTCCGTCGGGAGCAGTACTACTAGCGTACTCAGGGGAGGAAGAAGCTCTGCCGGGGACGGAGGGGGTATTTTCCTCGGGTTGCTCTCACCTCCCGCGCTACAACAGGTCACGGGCACCAGTGCTGCGGGCGAGCTCGTGTCGGACGATGGGAAGGCGATAGCGGATGCGTTCCCGGCAGATTGGCTGAATGACTTCGAAGGGTTAGGGCTGGATGTGCAGGATAGGACTGCTTCCTCCGCAGCACCTGCCACTGCAGCAGCACAACCAATCCGTAGCTCACCGCCGGGACAGCAGCCGCAGCAGCAGCAACAACAGCAGCAGATCGAAGACGACCAGCAGCAGCACCGGGATGCAACGATTCCGAAGAATGAGACCGGGGAGGTCCTGGGCGAGGAACCCGAGATTCTAGACAACGTCGATGAAGGATACGGCAGCGGTGCTGCCGCCGCTGGCATGTTGATGTCGGCGGGCGGGCGCATGGTATCATGGGCCGCGAACACTCCTGCCTCTCTTGTTGATGCTGCAACCGGTGCATTCCGTGGAGATGCCCATCATGCCGTAAGCAGGAACGCAGGAGGTGACCTCGGCAACGGTAGCGCGGCTGCTGCGTCGACTGATGCGGATGAACTGCCGTTGGACTGGCAAGGCACGCTGGACATGGTCGGCATGGCGGAGGCAGAGACAGATACCAAAGGCACTTCCGCACTCGCAGCAGCACCGGTTTCGGAGCTGCCAAGCCTGCCCCCACCTGCCGCAAGAGAGGGTGGCTTTCCCGACTTCGTTGAGATCCGCGACCCGCGGAACGTGTCACAGTTTCCCAAGCCGGACAACGCGCTCGTCGCCAAGTCGGCGGCCGGGAGACGGGGCGACGGCCAGGTGGGGCAGGGCGCTGGAGACAGCGGTGAGCACGCTGCCGCCGGGCAGGAGCACGGGCAAAGGCAGGTGCTGCCGGCGCCTCTGCGAACCGTCGAGGTTTACCTCCGGCCGGACGTGACCTGGGAGTCTGTGTCCGACGTGTACATGGGGGTGATGCTGTCCAGGGGGCTGGTGGTGAGGCATCAGACCGAGAAGATGGTGAGGCGGCTGTGAGGGGGGGGAAACTCTCCGACTGATTTTTATTTTATTTTTCTCCCATTGTGGGCACCACATGTCAGTATATAAGGCTTGGGGCACCTTGTATCGTGTCGGGCAAGTACCCTTTTTACAAGTGGCGTCAGCGGCAGGATGTCATCCCTGCAATGTCAAAGTCCCGGGTTCGAATCCGGGCACGTGCAAGTGGGTATTTTGTCCGCCGCCAGCCGGTCGGGTTTCGGTTACCGTGCATGCTACGGGGGGGCGTCGTGGTACCCGCGTATTTGTCTACGATGCTGAGCTGTGCGCTCTCGTATCCGGGGGGATATGTGGGCAGCACATGTCAGTTTATAAGGCTTGGGGCACCGTATCTCGTGTCGGCAGACACCCTTTTTACACCGTAATCGGTTACTGTCGTCTGCCCCTCTGGCCCCTATCCTCCACTTCTACTAGCTAGACGACCCAACCGGGGTCACATAGGAGGGGGGGGCTGGACCCCCTCCTGCGGTTCCTGCCTGAGGTATTCTTATCGCGAGAAGGGTACAGCAATTCCTTCATACGAAGTCGATTGTGGTTTACTAACAACGCGTTGCAAAGGTCACATAGGAGGGGGGGGCTGGACCCCCTCCTGCGGTTCCTGCCTGAGGTATTCTTATCGCGAGAAGGGTACAGCAATTCCTTCATACGAAGTCGATTGTGGTTTACTAACAACACGCTTTGCAACGCGTCGCTTTCATCCTAGACCAGGATTTATTTAGTGAGAAAAACTCACTCTGCCGGGACTCGAACCCATGACCTGGCCCTTAGCAGGCTGCGAGGTTACCCACTAGACCTGAATGTACTCCATGCAATACGGTCGCGGCGGGATGACCTTGTATCTGCGGTTCCCGAAGACCCTTGCAACGTATCCTCCGCTTTCTCAAGATGCGATCTTGACTGTTTTACAGAATGCCAACCAACACGCGTGCGCTCCATTACTTCCCCCGTTCAATAGACTATTGTCCCATCGATTCATATCGTGCATTAATTTCAAGGAAGCAGCAGCCCTTTTTATGAGTAGCCCAGAGGTGAACCGTTAGATTGTGCCCAAGCTCGCGGATGGATTCGTTTATCCCATGCGCCCATTCGCTTGCTCACTATGAATTCGCTGTTCGGCTTGATGATGAATTCACAAAGGTCACAGCGGAGAAGTCGGCAGACGCGCCGGGTGACTGGGCTACTGTAAAGCTAACTGTGGGCGTAACCCGGGATAAGCTCAGGACTTTGGTGATTCAGTTCTACGCTGGTACAAGAGTGAGTTCGTGCTATTTCTTGAGCCGCTTCATTGCGTGATCTGTATCTCTCCCTGTCTCTTTGTCTCCGTTTCCCTTTCTCGCACACGCCGTATCGAAGTGCAGCTCTCCACTTTAGCAGCCAAGATAAGCAATCCGACCTCCCACCACGTTCTGTCGAGGTGCATCGCAAAACACCCGATGTAGCTGTCCCCCTGCCGATTCCTACTCGTTTATCATCCAAGTAACGGATGGCTACAACGGCTTCTTGCTCTGAGTTCCAGAAGCAGGCGCCCATGCTGAGCCTTGCGGGAACGATAGCACGCTTCTCTGGGCGCACCGGCGACGACCTCTACACGGCGATTCGAGACGTGCTCGTGGAGAGGCAGATGCCGCTGAGCTTCCTTGCCACGGACGCGGAAGAGGTGTCGTTGGACCCTCACTACGTGCGGTGCGTTCCCCGACCTTGACAACATGTTTTTTTTCGACCGGGCACCACGCTTGTACGTGCCGACAACGGCTGTCACCCCTAATATTTGTTTCTATGCTTTTTCGTCTTGAGCGACCGTAGCACCGACATCCACCCAAGAATGCCGTTTTGATTGGGAGACCCGGCGATATGGTGTGCGGATGGTGCCTTGTACCTGATACTTCGACCAGTGTTTGTGTTTTTCTTTAGGCCATTCTTCGACTCTCTTTTGATACTATTAACATACAGTTTTGAAGTCAAGCTTCGATATTTAAATATTTATGGTGGCGACCGGTGACATTTTATTGGCCCGGAGTGGCAGCTATTACCTTCCCGCACACTCTTATATCGTGATTAAATCGTACCCTAGGCAATTCCTTTACGGCAAGAGTTGCTTCTGCCGCGTTCCCTCTTTCCCGGGTTACGGCCGCAGTGACCTCGTCGGCATGTACGCACACGAGAACGTCGTGAACCTGACTCGCTACGCGCTTCCCCTCGAGGAGTTCGTGAGACAAGAGGAGGAGCGGCTTGCGAGGCTTGAGGCCACGTTGCTGCCTCAGTATCGCGCGTACGGTGAGTGACCCCCTCGCCTTAATTTCACGCTGTGGATGCCCTCCGGGCGTTTCGCTTTCACAACCAAAGCGTGCTTCTTGAATGTGAAGAGTGGTGGTGTTCGTATTACGTCGGTTTCACCCTGGCTCCATATTTGTTTCATTCAGCAACCTTCTCCTTGAGCAAGACGCGCTGAACATCCAGTGGAACCAGCGTGAGCCAGCCTACCGAAGATGGGAACATAACATACCACGCTTGAACGACACCGATGCTTTTGACACAACCCCCTCCCTTTTTTTTCGCTCCTAGCAAGAACCAACAGTCCACTCTTCTCTCTCTTCTGTGCCGCCGTAGGCCTAGCGCCTCCTCGACCGACCCGCTCGAAACCTCTATCGGCGTACCCTCTGACGACGCGACGGCCGCCTGTGTCGGCTTGCGGGGTAGAGGAGGCGCGGGAGGTGGTGGAGCGAGCGAGAGAACACGTCCGCGGCGGCGGCGGCAGCTCTCATCCTCCCCAGAAGGGGGTCGACGTGGACGATGAAAACGTCTTCGCAAGTGGTGGTGGCGGTAGTGGTGAAGGGGGCGAAGGTAGGGGTGCAGGGGAGGGCTCTGGCTCGTCGTCGTCGGTGGCGGAGGGCATTCGGTCGTTGATTCGGGCGACCTGGGAGGACGTTAAGGAATGGTGCGACGAAGAGGCGGAGGCTAGGGTGCGACGAAAGGACGCGCAGGTCAGAAGTGTCAGCGGACTCTCCCTCGCGTATCAAGAAACAGTAGCCTTCATTCAGCATCGGTGAGACTCACCCCTCCCCCCCCTTGTATCTCGAGTAGCGCCGCTTGTTGTTCTAGGGATTCGTGACGTCTCTATCCCCCGACTATTCGCCCAGTCCCCCCTTGTGTTTTTCAGATTTCCTCTAGCGCAACTGCCACGCTCCTAGCTGACACCACACCTCCCACTGTTGCCACACGCATGGCACCAACCTCGACCGTAGGTTCGAGATCGCCTCCTAGCGGTTGAACGTCACCGCGAGGCGCTGATCGCGGCGCTGCGGGACGGCGCCGGCGGCTCAGCTGCAAGCAGCACCCCGGCGGGGCGTGAGTTCGCGGCCCGCTTCCGCCCATTGGCGAAGGAGGCCGTGCTGTGTGAGTGCAAGGCGGTCCACGCGAAGCGCGTCGGGCAGCTCTACCTCACGTGCAAGTGAGACAAACGGGTCAAGCGGCGGGGAAATGTATTTTGGTTGGGCAGGGGGGCGGGAAGCAAGATCTGGCAAGGCGTACCGGCGATGCTGTGATGCGGTAGTAGACGCTGTTGAAATCCTGGCTTGGTGCTTGGGAGTCCATGCCTCCAGAGCTTCGGGCGTGTGTCGGAAGTGGTGGTTTTCGGGCAGTTTTTTTTTCCAGAACACGAGTAGGATAATGCTCGACAGGCTGGTGATCCCTTTTCGTTGGAAAAATATTTCAGCGACCTCCTGTGGTTCCACCCCGGCTTGATTGTCGTTTCCCCCTTGATACACACACATTTATTTCTGCCCGCCGCTCCGTATCCATCCGCATGTACCCCCCCGGACCCGTCGGGCCAGCCACGTCTGTTTTCACTCGAGCGTTCTCGGATTCACGTCACAGAGAGTCTTGCCACTGCTCACGGTGGCAACCATCACTCACGCATCGTCCGTGCTGGGCATGGACTTGCTGACTCTGGTCGACCGCGGGGGGGAGGAGCACTCGTTCGGCATAACGGCGGTGGAGGCAGGCTTTCCAGAGCGTTTTCATGACTTGCTGAAGCAGTGCCTCGTCCTGTGCAAGGTATGTGTGGTTCCACATATGAGCTACTTGGTTTTGCGATCTAATCTGGCACGGCTCGAGAGCGCGCGCTGAGTGCCTGGGCATTTTGCGTCTGTGTACTTCGATAGCCCTCGAGGCGGGATAAGGGTGTGTTTTAGGGGGGTGAAACTTCACATTTCTTGTTTTGTCCTCGTCGGAGCGAGTACTCGCTCGTCGCTGGAGTTCTCAATCCCACAGCCTCCCGTTTGGTGCATTCTTCTCGAGCACCGGCGATGGGTATCAGGGGACCGTGTGTGTACATGGGACTAGCGAGGTTTCTCTTGAAAGAGACTGCAGATTTCTTGACAAAGGAGGGAGAAGAAGAAGTGTCAAGAGAGAGTGGAGCGTGGGAATGTACACATCATGCACAAAAGGGTATGCGCTTCTCTGAGCTAGCATGCTGATGAAGCGGCAGCAGAATAAGGCCCTGATCAAGGCGGGTGGAGTGTTTTCAGGTACGCTCGAGCACGCAATCACCTTGTGTACCCCTCGAGTTTCGTGCCGCAGAACCGCGCTGGCCGAACAGAGTTCTTCAAACAGCAGCGTACTGTAGGTTTTCAGTGACAGCAGGAATCTGCACGAAGGGTATGTCGTTCGGCGCTGATTTGATCCCCACGTCCTGACGAGCGTCTTTCGCCGCTACAGCCCGCGTGTGTCACTTGCTGATGACCCTACACACCCACATTATTTGCTCGCCTGTACACCGGTCGGGGGCAGTTGTTTCCTTGTCGCTTTGGCGTCGTGCCGCGTGCCCACCTTCTACCGTCACCACCCCTCCGGGCACTCTCTTGCCGTGGCGTCTGCAGGCGGACGCGTCTCGACGAGCCGCGCAGAGGGAAGGCGCCGCCGCGACCGAGCCGGACGAGGAGCAAATCCTGGCCCGGGTGCAGCGCCTCGCCAAGGCGAAACAGCTCCGAGAGGCCAGGGAGGCTGCCTCTGCCGCCGCTTCCCGCGCTACCGCCGCCACGCCCACCGCCGCCGGCGCCGTCGATATGGCTCCGCCTGCCGCGTCTCCTCACTCTCGATCGGGGTTCCCTCGCCCGGAGGAAAGCGAGGTTGCCAAACGAGATACGGGTGCTAGTGTTGGAGGGGGGGTGGTACAAGGCGGCCCCGGCGGGGCGATGGGGGCGGGTGGGGGATCCGCGGCGACGGAAGCGGGCAATGAAGGGAGCGGCGGGGGTCAGGATGAAGGGGCCGGTCGGGGCGCGCGCGGAGGCGGCAGGTCTGGGTCGATGATGGCCATGGGGATACAGGCGTTTCTAGAGGAGTCTCAAAAGAGATCGTGATATCGGTTTGAACCGGTGTTTGTTAGGGAGGAGGGCTGAGGAGACGTGGTATCTCTTTCGCGCGAGCGTCGGCCCCGTGATTGAGTGTATCACAACGGACCCGCACCTTTACGCCGTTGGAGTGCTGCAGCGGAAGGAAGTTGTGTGCAACACTTGATGTTATTTGCGTAGACGTTGTTGGAGTTTATGCATTGACTGCGATGAGTTACGCTGGTGTGTGGTTCGAGTTTTGAGAAAATTTCGGGTGGGGTAGAAGCCGTCTCTCCCGGCACCTTGTTCTGTTTATTTCTGGTAGAGAGGGAGCGACAAGCAGGAAGTTCCGACTCCGCAATTTCTAGAGCATTTCGTATCTCTTAGAGTCCTCTGGTCACCCTCCGGTGTACTGACTGCTGTTCCTTTCATGCTTTGTCCCTTTGCCCTAAGATCTGCGACGTATTTGACCCCCTTTCTCACTTCATTGGGTGCGGGGGGGAAACGAAACCATCAGAGGTTGACGACACGCATCGAAGTTTAGCGTTGTATCCCCTTGTGTATCCCGTGTGGTTCATGCGGACCGTTTCCGATTTTCGTTTCGTGTTGTCTGGGCCAAAAATAAATAAAAAAACTTGTTACTTGCAGCAAAACCCATGACGCCATTGTGTCCCGGCGAAAACAAAACAAAATGTAAAGAGGACCAACACAGGCACATCTTTCTTCTGATTTGTCGGGGGTTGGCAGTCGGGGGTGGGATTCGCTGCCGATATTTTTTCCAGGTGAGGCGCGCGTCGAAAACAGTGCGACCTGTGCGCCAGATTGCGGTCTGCGGTTCACATGAGTCACTTGTGAGGACACGCGGCTCGTGGTCCACGCCGACGTGCGCTCATCACCGTGCGAAAGGGCGAACATTTTCGTGATGAGCTTCCGTTCTGGGTGCGCGCAGCTCGTGCCAAGACTCGCTCGACAAGCTGCGAATTTGTGGTTTTCCCGAACGAATTGCGCTGTACCTCTACGTGCACACTCTTTGCCCAAATAGTCGCACAAATGATGCTCCCAGAACCGGGGGTTCCCTGGACTCCTGAAGTGTTGCTGCGCAGAGCAAGCGACAAGACAACCACCGCCAAATGCGCGGCGCGCGAACCCTGAGATTTTCCTTATTGGTGCCTGATGCTGGTGCGGCGAATGTGCATCTATCTACGACCAAGGCACAACAAACACCGGAACGTTACGCCAACAGCGCCAAAAAAAGGACGGCTGACGGTGTATTGGTTTCTCCAGAGGTTATCCGCAAAAGCGATTGAAATTCGAGCAAACATACATAGTTTCGTCGGATTTATGTTCAAGCATAAATATATCTAACCCGAACTGGAGGGAACAATAACCTGACGCACTAGCAAGAGGTCATCCACGCGGTCTGGAGAGAACAATTCCTCGGCTATTGAGAAGAATATTAGGTACGAAACTCAGCCGCGGCAGCCTTTGGCATCGAACGTATTTCGTCTCATCTGCGACGGCAGCACAGCCGGAACGGTGCAAGTGCGTGCAGATACATCGATGAAAGGAGGGCCAAAAACATGATACAAAAACGTTGCTTGCTAACTTCAAGGAAGAACACGATAATCCAACCAACATTGAATCATCCCCGGATATATAGACAAAACATTCAACCGAGAAGCACGCGCCATCCCTCTAGCACTGTCACCACCAGCAGCGCCTTTGTTCCTCTGCCCTAGGTTTCTTTACACCAACCACGGCGATAAATCATACAGAGTACACGAAAGCAGGAACTTGCCCGAGCATGTTTGATACTCGAACAGGGTTGTTTGGAACCGTGGCACAATTCATAGGACATCAAAAACACACGCGAATACTGTTATGCTGCCTAGAACATAGCCCCCGCCACCCTGTACAAGATACCTGTTCGTGTGAAATGTGTGGATAGAAACGGCGTGCGGGAACAAAGTCTCGTGAATCCGCCAACCGAGAAAAAAAAAATAACAGAGGAATGATATTCTACAGTCGCGAACCACCAGAGGGTGTTGACCTTTTATTTGTATCGCTGCCCCCCCCAGCGATGGCAGGAGGTGAGATTTCCATGAGGAGTCGAGCAAACCGAAGCTGAGTGATCTTGCGTTGTTCTTCGACTGCGTTTCGAATCTGTTTCATGGAGAAACGAAAAAAGATAGCAACAGCAGTCGTCAGCAGCCACGCGTGAATGATAGGATGGGTGGGTAGGTGGGAGCCACCTTCAGACAGCCCGCGGCAAGCGTCTGTTGGCGCACTAGACGTTCTGGTTCACGCACACGCACCAGTCATCAGCAAGAGCACGGTTCGGGGGTGTATCTCATTTGGGCAACGTTTCGTGCGTACTAACGACACATGGACTACTCCCCCCCAACCTCGGCGTCCTCGATACTCCTCGCTTCCTCTTTCCACCATCACGCTACACGCCATCCGCGGGCAGGTGCGCTAGACTGATTTCTTTTGCAAAACCAAGAAACCACCCTTTCCCTTTCGGAGACTAAGGTTCGTGTCGAAAGGGGTGCGAGGAAAATGATCAAAGCAATCAAGGCAGGCAGGCCCCAAACTGATGCCCCAGCTCCCCAACAACTACTGTACCCAAACAAGCAGGGGAACAAGAGTAACGAGGAGTTCCCATGAAGAGCCTGGCAGGAGCACAAATACTGCCCGAGCGTTGCCGGTGGGGTGTCTCTTAGGGGGAACAGTGCCCCGCATCAAAAGAGCTGCGTTGCCAAAGGTCAAACGACTCAGCAAAGCAAGCCTGTTGTAGCACCCCCCTCACCCACACATGCAGTCGGTCTCTCACTGTACTTCACCCAATCGCCAGCTCACCTCTGTATCCCTGTCGTTAGGCAAGCGCGCCTTCAGGAGGGCCAGAATTGCGTCTGCAGGCATGCCCGAGGCGCAGACAAGAAAAACGAAACCATTCTTTTGTCGGTATTCCTCGTTCAGCTCGGAGAGCTCGTCTAGGACGGCCTTGTCATCATCAGCACGGGTCACGCAAGAAAAAGACACACATGGAGGCGGGGCGGGCAGCGTTATGGGTGCATGGGTCTGGTCGCGCGGTGTTGAACATCACCCATCTAGAGAACGCGCCAACAGTAGCTATCCTGCAACCTACTAGGCGGGTGACAAAACCTTGCCAAACCCCTTGTACGGACACGCCAAGAAATGAGTCATTGAGATTCGAGCAGATGACCGCAGCTATATATTCGCGTCCCCTCGATAAACCAAACCCTGCACGCACGGCACAGCAGAAACGATGTCGATCAAACACCGTGCCATACCTCGCTCGCCCCTGCTGCTGCCGCTTGTTCTTTGTCTTCCCACCCGGACCTCGAAGGGGCGAACTTGTCCCGCAACGCCTGCTTGTCTCCGATGGCCGGGTGCGCCGCGACCGCCTCCAAGTAATCTGCCGGATTCATCGCCACACATCCTTATGCGTTACTTTTCGGGGATTTTCCGCTGAACTCTACTCGACGATGGCGGATGGGACGGGAACAAAGCGGCGCATTGCTTGCGATAAAGGCGGGGCTGGGGAGCTTGTGTTCGATAGTTGGTTTTCTTTGATGTCATGGGTCGAACGCAGAATACTGCTGACCGCTTTCAGAAGCGGCGAGAGGAAAGACTCAACCGCATGTAAAGGCAGTATTCGCGACGAGCACTCTCGAGAGCCGAAAGTTCCAGCGACCGGTGCTCTGGCGGAGGCAGCATCCATCCTACGCCACACCCGTCTCATCTCGACAAAGTCTTGCGCACACTCGTTCAGACTCCACCCCCCGCCAACACAGAGGCTCGCTTTTCTACCACATAACCGACTGCTGTCACGCGTAGCAGCGCCCCGCACCCGCTGGCGATAGCTTGGCCCAGCAATCATCCATCGCCGCTTGAGCTTCCTCCTCGGACTTGAAAGGCATCCTGCCCAAAACTGCGTCCGCCCACGCGTTGGAATGGCAGCACCTGACGTACGGAAGTAAAATACGTGACATAGGGGCGTGGGTTGGGTCACCAACACTGGCAAGCCCTTGTCGTGATAAAGGGCTTGCTAGAAACCGCGCAGTGCGGGACATCTCGCGGTCGGGAGAGGGGGGGGGGAGGTAGCACCTGGTCAAGACTTCGATACACACAAAGGATTATTTGTGCGAGAAAACGCCTCGTCTATGGCCATGCCTGGGCTGATACATCAGCCAGACGGGGTTCATATTTGGCCGCTTGTGCCCAAGGCTTGGGTGGGCATGCCTCGGCGTCGAACCCATCGAATGAGGTGGCACTCTTGCGCTGGTCTGTACGAGGAAGTGCGCTCTGGTCTGCAGCATGTCCGTCTGGATGTCGGGCTTCGGTCAAAGACGTCGAGCCTGACAATGAAAGCACGCACAATGGATCACGGGCTGCCACTTGTTCCCATTTACAGACGCCACCAAACGTTGATGGTCATATTCACTCATGAAACGGCCGTAGCAATACGCCGGTCCAACAGAGACCTTTTTGCCGCTCTTGATGAAACACTGTAAAAATCGCGTTGTCCTTACGTCAAACACTCCAAATCCATACCTGCTGCTAGACGTCACTCATCATGTGAATTGCGAACCAAAACCGAATACGCGAAGGACGACAGGTGTCTTACTCAGCAAAGGGAGGGCAAGAACAGCAAACATCGCGATTTTATGGATGGGTGGTGTTTGCGGTATACGCTTACAGAAGTCAGTTCAACAGTGAAGCCGCCACCATTTCAAGGGTTGCACTGCTTCAATGGGATACACAGGAAGTCCTGCCCACAGTAAGTTGTGACCCTGGCAGAAACATGGAGTTCTCCATCGAAAACACGCGGCAAAACAAAATCGCAACCGTTCGACTACCAGGACCAGTTAATTCATATACCCAAAGTGGTGGCAACTATCCGCTGCTTCACTGATATGTTTGCTGCTGTACTACTTGTAATATTCGTCTCTGCCCAACAAGTGCTGTCGTATCATAAATGTATTACGTCTTTGGGATGCAGTATACCACCCCCCCTGCGGAGTTTTCAATAGTTTTGGTGCCACCCGATTTTGTTACATCGACAGTATCGCCAGGTTTCCACAGAGACCTAGACAAAGCTTTCTACCCTATGCTTCTAGAATCGGGGCCTCTTGTGTTGTTCTGAAAATAGAAAACGGGCTTGAAATCGCTGGGGGTGCTATACTGCGTCATATGTGTCTCAGACAGCCTTACTTTCCACGATGTCTATATTAGTAAACGTACGTATATCTTCCTGATCTTGGTAAAAAACTGGAGGCGATTAACCAGAGCAGATACCTGAGGAGCTCTTGCCGAAGCTCATGGCGTGGCAGCGCCTGCAACGCCTCCATGGAACAGGAAAGAGAGAGTGGCTGCTGGTCAGTGATGGATAGCAAAGCGAGTAGCCACGCAGCGACACCTGGTACTTGCCAGGGGGGGGTCAACAATCCACGGAGCTCCTGAGTTGAGCCCGGCCTTGTCGCCTGGCCAGGTGCAGCATTGACCCACCAGCAGCACACAGCACTGGCAAACAAAGCAGAGGGGCGCAACGAGGACGAAGCAAGACGTTTCTTGCATGGTCACAATCTTGTAGTGAGTTGCTAACCATCACAACGAGAAGCAGGACGAGAACCGTGAGAGCAGCAAACATTCAATACCCAAACAGCCAGTTTCCAGCTTGCAGCAGGCCCCCTGCGAACAACAGCACAATAGCAAGCCACTGTTCTTTGCTGCTGTGGTAGAACCCCCGACGAGGGTCATGGCTTCTTCCGCTCCCACGGTAGCCCGATCCATTGCTGAGGTGACTCGGGAGGCGATCCGGGTGGAGAAGCTGCGAGGAAGGGTGCAGACGGTATTTCCGATACACGCATGCATGACGCCGACGGCGAGCAACAGCGAGACGCAGGACTACGGGACTGTGGGCAGCGACGGTCCGATTGAGGGGGCTACGAAAGTGAGCGATTAGGAAGCACGGGGCTGTGTCTGTGTCATCAATCAAGACGTGTTGTCTCTCACGAGCAAGGGGTTCGTTTTGTATTTTCTTAGGAGAGAGCCTGTGTTTCTGACCCTGTTGCCCGTCGGGCGCTTCGCCCGTTTCTTTTTTTCGTCTCGCTTGTCAACCATTGTTGCGAAGCGTCAATGGCAATGGGTAGTAAAAACCGCCAACAACCGTGCCTTGTTGCTCACTAGGTACCACTCATCGGGCCAACCCGACGTCTATGCCCAGGTCATATCCCTTGACAAGCGAACACAAAAATCAAGGCAAATTGGAGAACAAATTTGGTACTTTTTTCTATTCCCATTGATCCCTCCTCTCTTGAGCGACAGGGTGGGTGGGTGGGAAAATCGGATCAAGTCCCAAACGAAAACTCTGTTCTCTCGCTGCTGCTTTGCTGCGCTGCATTTGCGGGCGATGCAACGCTTTTCCCTTCGAGATCCTCGTCTTCCCAAGGATCCCAAAAGCTTCTGCCAATCTCTCTCTCTTCGTTGTACCCTGTATATATATAGCTATACCCCCGTGTACCATTTTTTGCCTCTCACCGCTCTTTCACGAAATTTCCGGAACGCTTCCACAAACCACGGATTCATGGTTACACCGAATCCTTCGTTTTGTGTTTTGCTCAAGAAATTTGGATTTTTTGAAAAAGCGACAAGAAATCAGAAACGCCGAAACCAAGAAATATCAAAACCGAAATCCAACCTATGAGCCAAACCATTGACTTCCTCTCGGACTCACTAGGTATCACTCATCGGGCCAACCCCACGTCTATGCCCAGGTCATATCCCATTGCGCGGCCCGATACTCGGCGCTCTTGTCCACGCTATTTCTCCCCGTCAGCTAGACGCTAGTGCGCGCGATACCTAATTAGCGCCTTCAACTCCTGCCCTAACGTACGTCATGAAGGCTCCTGACTTCCACCTCCCCGCCCTCTGAATCTGAATAACCGATACGCCCTGCTTTGCTAGTTGCGTCGCACCATCTATCCTCCCTGAATGCAGCGCGAAGTGCGTTGGGTCTTCTCCTACTCTTCTCGCCATGTCTCTCAGCGCTGTCGTTGCTTCCGACCTCGACACTACTGCCCACCGTCCCTACTTGACCGACTGCATGAGCGACGCGCTACTTTCTAGCTCTGGGTGCACGTCAAGCAGATTCAGCAAAAATCTCTAGCACCCCCATCTTTTCAGCCATATGTCCCCCTTCCTTGTCCCGCATTACTCTCTCTCTCTCGTCACTACCGCACCTCGCCTCTTTTGGTCCGCTTGCGATGCGCGAAAGGTCACTTCTACTCTGCCCGCCTTCTTTCGTTCCACGCCAGCCGACACGCTCGTTCGAAGAATACGAGGTTCCCTCTTGTGAGACAAAGGTCGGCGTATACTAAGCCGTTGTGGTAGGCCCACAGCTCAGACGCTCGGCACAGCAAGAAATACGAGAGAGCGATCCCCATCCACGTCACTAGTCTGAAAGCATTCCTCCGCGCTCTTTCTCTCCCCGCTATAATCATCGGCACGGTGAGCGGTTGCCTTACCAACGGTTTCGTCTTTANCTGCCCGCCTTCTTTCGTTCCACGCCAGCCGACACGCTCGTTCGAAGAATACGAGGTTCCCTCTTGTGAGACAAAGGTCGGCGTATACTAAGCCGTTGTGGTAGGCCCACAGCTCAGACGCTCGGCACAGCAAGAAATACGAGAGAGCGATCCCCATCCACGTCACTAGTCTGAAAGCATTCCTCCGCGCTCTTTCTCTCCCCGCTATAATCATCGGCACGGTGAGCGGTTGCCTTACCAACGGTTTCGTCTTTACCCTCGCATGCAGTCTGTCTATTGCGTTCCCAACAGCTACCACTCTGAAGTGCGACGTGGGCAGCTCCCAGCCTGGGTACAGTTTATGGAAGTACTTGATAGCCGCGAGGTACCCCTTCACCGTTTGGCTCTGGTTCTTGTACACTAAACATTTCGACGCCATAAACACAGTCAGCTCTCTCACTGCGCTGTCCACACCGTCTTCTTCGTACAACCATGGACTCCGATTCGCTTTAGCTCTTTCAGGTGTCCACGTGTCCCACTTGCTGTGGTATCCCTTCAGCGTGCTCGCGTTCAGGGAGCCGTGCTCCATGATCCTGAGAAGCCTTTCGCCTTCATCGCTCGTTCCCTTTGTCCCGTGTTCGCTTCCTGTGCTTGAACACGTTAGAGTCATTGCACTTTTTTTAGTTCTTGTGCTCATCATTCTCTTCTTTCTCTTTTCACTTCTTTTCTTTACACGCTTGCCATGCGGCTCCATTCGAGGCCATCCATTCTTTGGTTCGGGAGTTCCTCCTGCAGTGTCATTTCAATTAGTTCTCTTCCGGTGTCTCCGATGTCTTGCATTCGCCAGTTATCACCATGCGTGAGTCTTTCCACGTTGACTTCTACGTCCTCTGACTTCCATCTAGATATCCCGTCCGCGAGGGTATTCTCGCGTCCCGGGATGTGTTTCGCCACGTGACACCATCCGTTTCCAATCCCCATACGACCAAGCAGTCTCATGAGCAGTCCCGCTCCCCTATCTCTCGAGCCCCCGCATCTGTTTACCCATGATACCGCCGACACATTGTCTCCCCTCATCGTGATAGCTTGTCCGGGTTGCGTCGGCTTTTCTCCCACGACCATTTGGACCACCCAGCATGTAATTATCATTCCGAACAATTCTAGCGTGTTGATCGTGATTGCGCTGGTATCTTTGGCTTCTGCTTTCCACTTCAGCTCCGCGGTAAACGCGGGTTTAAATCGATACCGCCAGAACACTTTTAGTTCTGAGACAGTGTCCGCCTACTGCGTCGAAGCTAGCATCCGAATGGTAGTGACGGAAAGGCGTGCGTTGGACGTGGTTAAAGAAAAACGCGCCAAGTGACTCTCCTTTCTCCGCGAGTTTAACTTCCAGCGCCCATCTCCAGAAGTCTAGGTGTCCGTGGAACTCCCAACCGAGACGTACCTGCCGCTACTGTCTGTTAGTCTTGTCGTGTAGGCCGGTGAGGCGTAAGAGGTGCCATACGAAGTATTTCCCGACCCTCATGACGTACATCAGGTTCCATAGTTTTCCCGCCATACTCAGGACTTCTTACACATTGGCGATTTCTCTGGTCTGTGGCCAATCGTGCTCTAGCGCGGTCCTTATCGCGTCGATCCTCTCACGTGTTGTCGCGATCGTCATTTTATGTGTGTCTATCGTGTGTCCGAGAAAGTCCACTTTCGTGTTCCAGTCTGTGCTTTTCTTCGTTGCGAGAATGGGCGTTTGGCCCGCCTGTGCTGGCCCGAAGAGTCTCACACAGTCAGACGCTTATGACGCGGAGGCTACCAGCGCTGAAGCGTTGTCTGGCGCATGTTGTACTTTCAGTAAAGCGAAATCGTCTACGTACACCCCGCAAGAGAAATCATCGTGTGGCCCGTCTCCGTCATGCGGTTTCACGTTGGCATCTCGTGGCACTCGGGCGGGTGGTCCGTCTTCCCACGGCTCGACCATTCTTACATGTGAAATCATTTCGATCCCTTCGGACGCCATGAATCCCCAAAAACCGGGCGAACCTGCCCATCCAAACGTCAGTCTGAAGGCGACTAGTACGTCTCCTATCACATAGCAGAATTTTTGTGCATCGTCTGGCGCAACTCTCACGTTTCGGTACGCGTTGTTCACGTCCGCCTTGGACACTAGTATCCTTTTGTCAGGCCATTCGACTCTCAAGCGCGTTATTTCAGAAAGGAAAGCAGGTAGAGTCTCTCCGCACGAACAGTCGGGTACCGTTACCGGATCCACGTTGACTCCTCCCTTCTGTCCGCGCAGTAGCTTGGGGTAAAAAGAAAAATCGTTGATGATTCTGAATTTTTTTTCCCTACCACTGCTCCTAGCGGCGATAAGCGAACGCCCTTCATACGAGCTGCGTCCGCTACGTTGAATATGAGGCATCTGTTCTGTTCGACGTCGTCTATCAGCTTCTTCCACACCAGTTCCTTGTGGGCGTCTATCGTACTGTGATTTCCGTATCGCAGATCGCTCTCGGGGTTAGGCGGGCTGTCCTGCGTTTTCGCTGGCACACCGTCGTCTACGATGTCTATGAGATTCGCTAAGTCTGGGAAGCGTTTTTTGGTTCCGAAGTGTTGTTTGAGGTCGCTCAGGTTTAGCGGCGGTGACACCAACGTGCCGCCGATTGCCCTTGCGACATCTCCCAACTTTCCGTCGTTCGTTTTCAGTAGCATGCTACCAGTCTTCGCAAGTTCGTGAATGATTTCCTGTTTTTCGTCAAGTCGCGTGCCACGTGCTAGGCATTTCTTTTGTTCTCTCCATTTCAGCCAGTAGCTTCCCATAAGGAGGTGGCAAGGCTGCCGACCCGTCACTATCCGTGTCCCGCTTGCCGTAGGGGTCCTTGTCTCCAATGCACGTATTGTGTCGAGCACACTTGCGATCTTCTCCCTCGTGCGAGGGGTCTGCTTCTCCCTTGTTACTGGGGTCGTCTCCAGCGTTCACGCCGGGTCTATTATCTTCTCCCGTGTTGCGGGGGCCTTTTTCTCTCGCTTGTTGAAGTCTAGCGCACGGTTGTTGACCTCCTTAGTTAGCGGGGTCCATTAGCGCTGATTCTGCAGTAATTTCATGTTCATCGCTATTGGTGCGTGATTTACTTTGGCTGGTACTTCTACGAGTACACGGTTGTTCTACTCCTTGGTGAGAAGGGTCTTTTCAGCTCTGGTTCTGCAGTTGTTTCATGTTCCTCACCATTGGTACTTGATTTACTCGGGCGGGTACTTCTTCTCTCACCGTAGAACACGTTCGGTGCCACCAACCCGGGAAGGGGCGCTTCAGTTAGCGCCACGGTCCTGCTCCTGTCTACGAAAGCTGCTACCGTGGTGTCACCCGCCCCCCTCGGCCGCGCTGGCCCCACCTCTGGATGGGGCCCGTATTGTCAGCAGTTGGTTCCTGCTGCTCCGTGTGGCCTGTAGTTGTTGCTGTAACGGGCGACCACGGGGCGTGATGCGGCGGGGGCGGGGGCGGGGGCGGGGGCGGGGGCAGGGGCAAGGGCGGTCGCGGGGGCGGGGGCTTGGGCTGGCGCTGTGGGCGGCGGACCGGGCGGCGGACCGGGGGGAGCGGCGCTGGGGTGAACCTGTACGTGGTTGAGGGTGCAGTGCGAGCGGGTGCACTTTTCCCCTTTCCAGTGGGAGTGACACGCGTGGTGGGGGGCTCCCCACGTGAGGAGGTCCTGCTGGAACGAGGTCAGCGTCGCCACCGCGTGTTGGTTGGCGACGGGTGCGGCGGTTATCCGCGGGCGGGATGCTGTATGTCCGCTCGTGGCGCTGCTCGCTGACGCTTTCCTCTTCTGTGGCTGCGGGAGCCCGGCCAGGCCGTTGTTCAGCTTTCCGACTATGGCGTTGGCGCTGCTTCCGCGGTGAGGCCGCGCAGCCGCGAAAACGCGGGGGGTGGGACGGGTTGCACGTCGTCAGCCGCCGGCGGGGAGATGTCGTGGTCGGCGTGGGTCGCGATGCCAAGGTCCGAGATGTTCCCGAGATACTCGTTGATGTCGGTGTTGGTGTCGGTGGTCAGGCGCGTCTTCACCGCTGCTTCTTGACCCGTGATCCCCGCCGAATGAAGGCTGAGGTAGTCCCGGGCGTTGGACACAATGCGGCTGACATCGGCTTTCAACTCTTGCCTGCGACCGGTCGATGGTTCGCCTGCGGCGTGTGTGCCATGGTCCAACACGGCGAAGAATGCTTTCACGAACGTTTCGAGGTGAACGATGAAGTCGCGTGGCTGCGGGGTCCACCCCGTAGGGAGGGGTGGGGAGAACCTGGCGATGTCAACGTTGGCGAGGGTCATCGGCGAATCGATCATTTCGGCGTCGGGATAGGTTTGCGCAGCAGCTGGGCAATTGCGTTCTTTGACAGCGTGGTGCTAACGAGCCACCCGCCGCGCAGAAGCAGCGTCGCCGCGGGCTCGTCTCCCATGCCTTGGTATCGCGGCGAAACCTCTCTTTCTGTACCTGGGTGTTGATAGCCTGGTTCGACACGTTCATGTTTTGGCCCAGAGCTTGCGCTTGCTGGGGCTGTAGCACGATCTGGCCACCTAACGGGAGATTGATGGGCCGGGAGCTGGCCTTGCTGCTGGAGGCCGCCAGGGGGGAGTTGGCCAGGCTGCTGTTGCTGGTGCTGCTGATGCTGGTGCTGGTGCTGGTGCTGCTGCGGGTGCTGCTGCTGCGGCTGCTGCTGCATCCTGAGCTCCAGGTCGCCGAGTCGTTCGCTTTGCTCTTTTAGCAGTACAGACATCTGCAGCAGTATCTGGACTGGGTTGAGGGGGGGAGGTGGGCCTCCCAGCCCGGCTGGCGCGGCTCCGCCCGCGTTCTGGTCTCCTCCTGCTGCCGGAGGCGCGTTGTTGTTTCCGCCGCCTGTTGGTTTCCCGCCGCCCCTGCTGGCTGGTTTCCCGCTGCTACTGCCTGTCCGCCACCATGGGGAGCTGCCGCTGCTGCTCCTCCTCCGCCGCCGCTGCTCTGTTGTTGGTTAGCTGCGGGCGGTGGTCCGTCGGGAGGCGGCGGTGGTGGCGGTGGAGGTTACGCTGGCTGCGCTGGCTGCAGCTGCTGGGGGGGGACCCTGACCCTGCTGCTGCAGGTTGTTGCCGTTGTTCATCACTCCGGCGTGTCTAGGACAAATTCGATCAGGTTCGATCAAGTCCCAAACGAAAACTCTTTTCTCTCGCTGCTGCTTTGCTGCACTGCCTTTGCAGGCGATGCAACGCTTTTCCCTTCGAGGTCCTCGGCTTCCCAAGGATCCCAAAGCTTCTGCCAATCTCTCTCTCTTCCTTGAACCCTGTGTATGTGTAGCTGTACCCCCGTGTACCCTTTTTTGCCTCTCGTCGCTCTTTAACGAAATTTCCGGAACGCTTCCACAAACCACGGATTCACGGTTATACCGAATCCGTCGTCAGCCGTGCCTTGTATGCTCCAGGGAAGCTCCGATCCAGGGTCACACTGTAGAATTCTTCTCCGGTCCATCCTTGATTTTTAACGCATGTACAACGGGTATCAGTGTTTTTTGGAACGGAGGGGGGGGTGCATGTTCCGCGATACTTGATGCTCACTACCTACAGAGCTTGGCTCGCCGGACATACTGTTGTAGCGTTTGCAGGAGCTACTGCTGTATTTTCAGCAGTATGACGCGCTAGTCGCTCTGACGGTGGGGTCTCGGCGGCCAGGACGAATGCTTACCCTTCGTTGTTTGGGTTTGGCCCATTGTTGGTAGCGGGGAAAAGGGGAGGGGGCACCGATCATCATAGAGCCCGCGCGGATACGGCATGAAGCGTCGACAACCGCTACTGCTATTTTGGGGATGCAAGCTCGACTGGTGCAGAGAGTCCAATGAAAACACTACACGTGTCCACGTTGGTATTGTGTCATGGGGTCGTGGGGTCGTGTGAATGTCACGTCAGATTGACTCGTTGGTTGGCACGCCAGGTGATGTATCGGAGATCTACCTTCGGGGTGTTGCCACAGATTAACTATGGACACGCTAAACTCGCCTACAAGTAAAGCGGGCCAGCTCCCCCCTCTCTCATGGCCTTACCTTGTCTCACGAGAGGTTTTACCTGGTTTGCTCTCCACACCACACATTCCATGAGAAACGTGGGACGCAACTCAAACTTCGATACAACCGTCTCGTGTTGGCGTCAGCGACAGTACTTTGGGCGGCCCAGACTTGTCTTGCGACGAGTGTCGACATCCTCTCATTTTTGCGGGGGGGTTTCGCCCGCCCTCATTGAGGCCATGCCCAACAAAGCAAAGAAAACTGTTGCCCCGAGAGTCGAGGTCGACGCCAATATACAGTTCGGTACTGGATTGTGACCCTAGCGAAGAAGGACACCAAGCAACGACAAACGTCTTGACGATGGGGAGGAGTGGGTGTCCCAGTGAGTCATGGGACATTTTCAACTCAGCACTACAAAGTCCATGCTGCTGTATGCACTGAGAAATCAGATGCAACCCGAAGTGGTTCGATCTAGAGCAGAAGGAGGAACCCTCAAGGAATTTTTCGGAATGACCACGGTGTCACGCCACAAGCTGGCTGTATTGAATTTGATGCGAACAGATACCGATGGCATGCTGCTGTAGGAGAATGCTGCCCGCACTTCAACGTACAAGTGCAGGCCGGGCCGGACCCCTTGCCAACGCCCTCGGAGCAGAGTTCTCCCTGGACCTTGGCCAAGGCGACGCGGTCGTCGCCTTGTCCAAGGCCCAGGCCGAACCCGGTTGCGAGAGCGTTCGCGAGAGGCCCGACCTGAACCTGGTCATTGCAGTGCGGGCTGGATTCTTTCCGCAGCAACCAATATGCCCTCCATTTTGATATGGTCAGGGTTCGGGCGGTCCGCGGCCGAGTAATATAACGATGGTTAGCGTCGGTTTCTCCAAAGGAAAACAATCATTTCGCGGCGTAACACTGTGGCCCTTGCGAAACATTCTTCTGAGAACTCTTCCTCTTGCTGCTCTAGATCGTACCATTTGCGTATTGCTGTACATCTGAGTCTCGTTAGAAGCAGGGGTGTTGTATTGCTGACAGCGTCGCCCTTCGGGACGTGGGTGTCAAGCCTCCCGCGGGACGCAAGACGACATGCCCGAGAAGGGTTGTGTATCTTACTGGTAGGAAAATTCAACGCTTGTATTCCGTTCGAAACATCGCGCACGTTTTTGGAGCCAGGTCGAGCCGACAGCTTGCCAGCATTAAATCGAGCCAGATGCTGGTTCGTCTAGCTTTCTCTTGCGATTACAGATTTCCCTGAAGTTTATTCCGAAGTAACACAACGAGCGGAGGCGAGAGCGCGCACTCCCAAGAAAAACATGATCAACACTGTTGGTGCATGCACTCAGACTTAGCTGAACAGAAGTGTATCTCTGCGTCCAACACTGACTCGCCTTCGTGAAAACGTTGATCGTTGCTTGGTGCTATTTTACAGTAGGGTCATTATACGTCATCGAATCGTCATTGGCGTCGGCGTCGACTCCCGGAGAAAAGTGCGTTTTGGCTTTCTGGGGCATGGCCTCGATGAGGGCGGGCCACAACCCCCCAAAAATCGAGAGGATGTCCACGCCTGTCGCAAGACAAGTTTGGGCCGCACATCGCACTGTCGCTGACGCCACTGTAAGACAAATGTATTGAGGTTCGCGTTGAGTGGTGTGGAACACGCACCAGGTTCAACTTCTCGTGAGAAAGTGAGTGAACGAGAAGGTTGGTTGTCTGGAAGTCACCTCAGATTGTCTCGACGATTAGCACGTCAGGTGAACTGTCAGACATCTACCTTCGGGGTGGTGCCACAGAGTAGAGTCAGTGGACGAGCTGAATCCGCGTACAAGTACAGCGGGCCAACTGCCCCCTCTCTGTCACAATCAACCTTATATCGTACATCTGTTCTCCCTCTCTCACAAGAGGTTACCCCACACTTCGCAATCCCATAAGAATTTGAGCCGCATCTCGAACCTGGAGACTACCATCTCGTATGCTGACATGACGGATGATGCCCGACAAAGACCCCATGTTCACCACTTGGAAGATAGATTAGTCATCGCACTCGCAAAGCTATCCGCCAATCGCACCACGGCACGGTGGTATCGCCTTGTATGGCACCTCCAGCCCAAAACAAGCAAAGAGTGTATCCGCTGCGATGATCAAGTCAAGGTGACATGCAGACGTTTTTCAAGTTTCAAGTCCTCTCTCTGCTGTGAGGTCGTGTTCCCAAAATGTCTACATTACGAGTACATAAATGGCCCTGTTGTACCACCTCTCTCTCCTCGACCAAACATGAACGATAGCACTAGCAGCACCAGCCGCGCTCTGTTCTCAACCTCCACCCCAACCCATCTCCCCTCGATCACTACACCGAATCATCACTCCTGGCACCCGATCCCCCCCTTGTCCAACCTCGTATGTTCCCGTCCTCAGGTATTCCAAGTAACCCTCCGAGACCTCAGCCTACCGGGCAACAGTGGTGCCAACGGTAATCTCCACCACCGCATCGATGCCTACTTCTACGACAAGTGGGCGGACGACCACCACTCCGGCATTGGCCCTGGCGATGACATAGAGGTGACCCATGCCTTCAAGGCCGATGTAGTGGGCGAGGATACCTAAACTTCTCGCCCCACTCCCTTATGGGTTTTTGTCCGCTGAGTGTGGCAAAAAGAAATGATTTTCCTACTTAGGCATCTGCGAGGCACGCTTCCATGTTCACCATGGGTGTCGTCTTTCAACTTGCATTGTTCGACAACGAACGCTGGTACATGCTGTATCTTGCAATCAAGCACCTGTAAATCATACCCCAAGACACCCACGTGTTGGTTCTAATGTACAGGCGTGGCGTCGGTGCTGATGACCCCCCCTCACACGCAAAGTGAACACCTGTTCCAGCTACACTGTTGACTCTGCCATCTCGCGCTGTTAACGTATCGCCTCCCCTCTGAACCCTGTCACGGTACGCACGACTCTCGATCTCAGGTCTCCGGCCCAGCCGCCAGACTCGTTCACCCGGACCCTTCCGCGTCCGATAACGGGGACCACCCATTTTGCCTAGTGTTTCACACCGGAAGCGACGACTCCTTGCTGGCGCTGGGCGCGATGGCGGCGGACCACCTTGCCGGCGTCGCGGGGGGCGGTGGAGGAAGAAACGACGAAGCGGACGACGTCGTTTCTTGCAAGGTCGTTCGAAAGGCGGTGCAACCGGGGGCGCGGTCTAGGGGTGGGGCCGCGCCGATGGGGAGGAGAGGAGGCGGGGGAAGAGGTCAGTCGAGAGGGGTGGTGGTGGTGCTGTCTCGGTCGCGGTTGAGTCGGGAGATTGTTTAGCGCAACGGTGCTATGTGGATGTGTAGCGGTGTATTTCGTAGGTATCACGGTTGAGCCTGGAGGACGCAAGCGTGAAGGAACTGAAAGGATCCACGACCCAACGGCGCGACCCTTGCATTTTCGTAGTATGTTTCGGCCCAATTATATTAGGCAAGAGCTTGACATCTAACAACCTGCACTCATTTGGGATTGGTGAGTTTCGCGAGGGGGGGTAATGGTGCCGAATTTCGGTTGAAAATATTTAGCTACGTCATGTGTGTTTTTCTCTCCTACAGCCGCGGGACGCTTCGGCGGAAACCATACTATTTGTATTTATTTTCATGCAAACAGATGCCTGCATTCTTGTGCCGCATCCGTTCCTCCTTTTCTTTTTCTCTGCGACTGAGTCCGGCGTAAACAAGGACGTGGCCAGCCTGCTCGTTCAGCAAGAGGTGGCACACGAATTGTACGACGACGTTGGTTGCTCCCTAAAGCTGTTATTTCCCACCCTCCCACACACACGGTAGCCGCACTTTAAATATCGACACGTTGCACATCTTCTGTTCGTGCCGCCGACCCGCCCTGCCTGCTCGTCCTTGCCACCCTACTCCCGCAGCCAAAGCGTCGTACGCATACACTGCTCTGGATAGCATCCGCGTGCAGGAAGAGAAGACGAACGTGTACGGCGTGGTTTGCTCCTTCACCCACCGTCACCAATCCAGGGGAAGGGACCTGACGAACTCGGTGAGCCTGCTGGACGAGTCTTGCCCTCAGTCCGACGGCGCTGTGCCGTGCAACTTCTTCAGCTCGACTCTCAAGGGGCTGCCCGCGCCGCTAATGGTCGGCGACATCGTCAGGCTCCACCGCGCCAAGGTAAAGCGAGTGAGGCGGCTGCACAACGGCTGATGGTTGGTGGCCGGGAGTAGTGACTGTTGTCGTCGTTGCCTCTTGGTGTCGGTGGTGGTGCTGCAGCAGCTGTATCTGCCGTCCCAAGCGTTCCTTTGGCATGCATGCAGCGCCGACAATCAGGTCGTCTCAAGGGTACAACTGCCGCCGAATATGCCACTTAGATACATTACCACCGAATGATCGTTTCTTGCACCTGTCCCTCACTGGAACGTGCTTGCGCAAACACAAAACGAAACTGACATGCTCTGCACGCGACAGGTTCAAGAGTACCGCGGGCGGCCTCAGCTCCTGGCCGCTGGAGGCGCCGCGTGGCTCGTCATCCGCAAGAAGAAGGCCATGCGAGAGACCTATCAGAAGTGCCCTATCGGCGGCATCTCTTCTGCTAGCGGCGACGGCGACGGTGGTGTCGATGACGAGGACCCTGACCCGGATGATGACTCGCCGCCTTCGGGGCCGGATGCCGGGGGAGGGGAGGTAGATGCGATATTGCCTGCCACGGACTGGGAGGTGCAATCATCCTCGGCGAACTACACGTTGTCGCAGGTGGATCAAGACAGGTGATATGTGCGTGCGTGGCGTTACTTCTGCTGTTTTGTGCATCTCTTGTTGTCTTGGCCAAAAGTGGTTTTCTTTCAAACTTTGTCGCCTCTACCCGTTACAGCTGGTATGCAGGCTTGTTGACCTTTTCGTGCTTACTGTCCCGATGAGTGTGCCGAGTTCGGGAGAGCGCGATTTGTTATGTTTTCAGGGAGCTTCCAGCGATTGTTTAACCTGATCGGTGAGTGTGTGTGCGATACCGGTTGACTTGGGGACTTTTTCACCCTCTGGGTGAAACCATGACTATTGGCAGGTGTATCGCGCTGAGCGATTGGCTGGCGAGGAAGTCGCCGCAACTGTGGCTGAAATCGTCGTCGGAGGTGAAAGTCTGGGTGCAAGACATATTCCGACGACCACAGTCCGGAGATGTGATCTCGAAGCTCGAGGTGAGGACGCCAGATGTAGCAGTTGATTCACACTGGGCGAGATGCAAGTGTTTTACGCGGCTAGAACACGTGTGGGTTGATGAAAAACGCGGAAGCGGTGCGAATAGACGCCGAGGCTGTACGATGCAGACGTTTACGTTTAAGATGTGGTTCAGCGACATCACGGACGGTCTTCGACGGGTAACCTAGCGGCGCGATGTCATCAACTGCTTCCCGCGCGTATTTGCGTAGATCCTCGTGAGTGTCGAAAAATGGGTGAGGGTTACGGCTGTGTGGAAGAAGGGCTTGCTGATAGTACGATGGGAGAGCCCCTGCCTTCGCTGTTGTGGAAAAATCCTAATGCCTCGCCGCAATTGCTGCATTTTGTAGTGCATCCCTGCTGGGTTTGATCTGCATCGAAGAAGCACAGCATGCCCCCCCACCTTACAACAACCCCCCTTTCCGCCCACCTCCGCCGCGAAACAATGCACCCAAACGAAAGGTGGACCTGGTGTGCTGCTTGACTTCTAAGCATGAGAAGGCCGAAGGCGGGGCGGGCTCCCTGTCGGAGGTCTACGTTGCCGATGGGACGGGATTTGCCTCCTCGATGCCTGGGAAAGAATGGGACGACCGGCGTGACGCCGCCCTGCTCAAGGGAGTGCGTGCGGCGTTGGGAAAGCCTGGCTGGTCTCCGGGAAACCCGCGGCCTCCTCCAATCCCGGCGCACCTCAAGGTTGAGGTTACCGAAAACAAAAGAGAGGTGTGAAGTAGAGAAGTTGGCTGTAGTCGAGAGCGGAGATGCGGTGTTGGCGTGGTTTCGCGTGCTGTGACTTGTTATTCAGCGCCCGTTTCCCGCATCTTTTAAGACAATGGAACGAGTTTTCTCCAACGGTGTTGTCTTCGGATGATTTAATTTCCGGTTTGATATGCATATAATTGTATATATTTCGCTTTTTATTCGTTTTTCAGCTGGTACTGCTTTAACGCTTAGTTCGCCGGCGTTCATCAGTTCTGTGATTCCCGCCTCTTTCATGGGACGCCCCATCGAATCGGCTTCTAGTTTCTTGCCGCCTCTCATCAAGATTTTCTACGGTGGTTGCCCCGTCTACACACCGATACCCTGTTTTATGTACTCAATCGGTCGACCTCACACGTATCTTTGACCTGTACCTCATCGTGAACAACGAATACAAAACAATACAGTGGGAAGCGTTGGCACTGTCGCCCGGCATGTGGATCCGTCTGCGCCGGCTGACCATCGTGAAGAACAGAGCTACAGGAAACATGTCGGCCAAAATGATTGACAAGGGGTCGAGCGTCAATCCTCTGCATCCCAGCATGGTCGAGGTTCAGCACATCGCCATGTCTTACGCAACGCACTGCGCAAGCGCTAGCAGCAGCAGCAGCACCAGCGGTAGTGGAGGCCGCAGGGGCAACGGTGGTGAGACCAATACGGGTGGCAGCACTGGCAGCGGCGCCAGGAAAGCGCCATCCCCCGTGCGTCCCCCGTCGCGCTCAGCACCGGCACCAGCGACAGCGACGGCCGGGGTATGCTCACGGCAAATGCCTTCCCCGCGCGGCAACGGTGCTTCCAGTGGCAACGCTGGGAGTATGGCAGCCCCAATACCTGCCAGCCGGGGAGAGGGGCTCTCGACGAACGGTGACCCCGGTGTTTCCGCCTCCAGTGCTGCCGCCTCTGGCCCTTCCTCTGGTTGCGACAACAGGGGACGGGCGACATCTTCCTCCCGGGTAACCGGTTGTGAGAGGCGTTCTCTTCCATCGTCCCCCACCGCCGCTGCCGCGGCGGGGGCGGCGCCGCGGAAGGTCCCAACTTCTTCTGCCCAACAACTAGCGCCACTGCTGAGGCGGCAACAACAAGGGCCACCGTTGAGACCGGCGGGGGTTAGAGGGAGGTGTCACTTCTTTGATCGCGGTGATGCAAGCAAAGATGTCCTCGGGACTAGCAATGCTCGTACGGGGGTTGGCGGCGAGGGAGCTGAAGTAGGGGGGCATGTATCGGTGCGAGGAACGAAGCGGGCCCTGCCGGTGTCAGAAGACAGGACCGAGACTAGGGCGGGGGCTGAACGGAGGCCGGAGGCGCCCGAAGGCAGACGGATGTCTAACCTGGAGGTTGTCAGATCCACCGTGGCCCCGAATGTGTTCGATACTCGAGCCAGAATTGTCTCCCACTGGCCTCCAAAGGTAGGCGTGAAGATGAGAGAGTGGTTCAGCATGCGTTTCCAGGTGACGATGCGCATTTGTAGGTTCAGTTCGTCGCGGCAACCTGTTGTATGGTTGTGTAAGGGTCGAGGGCCGGCGATCAGTCGGAGGCTCATTGCGGCCCGGCCGAGCGGACGGTTCCGTATTTCGAATCGGAGGGATACAGTACACACCTTCGTCTGTAGGACTCCTGCTCATCTAGACCCTCGAGGCTACATTGGTCTCTCCAAACAACTTTGTTCTGCGCAAAAATAAACGGAACACAATATCTACGGGATGAACTGATCGTGGATGAGAGCGAAAGGAGAGCAATTTGTTTCTCTCCCTTACACTCCTACCACCCCCGCCCTCAACCCGTCTCTCATTCGTGGGGGTTTTCTCTATCCGATCCCTACTCGATAGGTGGAAGATTTCGTGCGGCGTGGTCCAGAGTCGGACAACGACAGACTACACTTCCTCTTCACGCTGAGACTCGAAGACGATTACGGGGTCGTCGATGCCATCGCATCGGGCCCCGACGCATCGCTCCTGCTGCCAGGGTCCCCGTCCCCAACAGAGTTCTATACTAGCCTCGAGGTCCAGTCGAGGGTGGAGCGGGTCCTGACACGTCTTGAGTCTACCAGCGCGGGCAAAGCTGGAGGGGGGCTGATTGAGCTGCGCCTGCGCTCTTACCTGGCGCCCCTGGTGGAGATCAGGCACAGGGGAGACAAGTGCAAGCGCTACAGCATCATCGCCCCGTCTTGTTTGGAAGACTAAGGTTGAAAGGGGGTGTTCGCTGTCACAGGGCGAAACGCCATCGGGTGGTTTTGTGCCTTGCCCTTACGATTGAAGGTGCTGTACTTTCGCCTTTTGGTGCGGTATATGGGCTTTTCGTGACGAAAGCAGCACGTAAAAAAATTCCAGGTCCGTTGCTATAGTTTTTCTTGTGGCGTTGAAGCCGGCGAACCTGATGCCTACGATACCAACGGAGACCCTCAATATTTCTGTTGGTGGGATAAGTACTGACTTTAGAATATCTTGTCGGGTTACATGGTGGGTCGGAAGGGTGTCGGTTGTTTCTTTTTGTAGTTCATGGTTCCCAAACGAATTGACGTTATCGCATGTCAGGCCTGGATATGTATAAGGACAGGAAGCAGTGGTGGCCTTCCACATTCGAGTCTGTTCACCACATAGATGTATATCATGCGCATGTGAAGGTTGCCTTGGCTTCTTCAATTTATTCTTGTAGCGGCTTTAATACGTTCTACTTCAAGGTGAAGATTGCTCACGTGTAGGCACTTGGCTGAGTTGCTTGGGCCGTTGTGCAGGGTGTGTTGTTAACTGGCGCGCTTCCCGTGACACCAAGAATCTTCACTATTCAAGTCCCCTCTCTGCATGTGGACCGAGGAGAAAGCTGCACAAGGTCCCCGAACAAACAAATCGTAGTAGAGGTTAGATCACCAAGTACGAGAGAGGTCCTGCGTTTCCTACGATATTTCTGTGCCTTTGTTGTTTCGTCACCATTTTTGTTGTCGCCAAAAAGTCAAAGGGCACCCTCCTTCCCATGAAATCTGCACTACTGCAGAACGACACATACTTCTAGGAGACATGCACATGAAGGGCTCCATCTACCAAGGCGGTTTCCAGGTGAAAGCTCCTGCCGCTCGACGGCACCAGCCATCCCTTCTCAAATAACAATACCCCCTGCGCCCAGTAAAGCACTTCCGGTCCCGTCGAGAGTACTTGCGACATCTGTTCGTCCAGAGAAAAATCGACCCAAAGTACAACGCCATGACATTTCACATGCCCCCCATCGTTCGCTGCTACTGCGGTGGGACGGGGATGATGTCCAAAGCAACGAATTTCAGTGCGACCGCCGCGCAAATCGCACAGTGGTCGGGTCAGATCCATGTCTAGGACTGCGGTCGGCGGGCCAAGCAGCTGGTGCCCAAACTCTGACAATCGCAACGACTCGACTTCTCCAGGTCGCCGCCTTTCGTCTCCATCCCCGCCTCCTCCATGATTAGCTTCATCTACACCACGCCACTCGAGGCCGAGGCCGTCGTTCGCCGCAGACATGTCGACGCCTTGCACGGTCCCCACACGACACCGGCTGTTAAAGAGAAGCTCGCATGCGAAGGGGCAAACCACCAAGCGCGCTCTAGCCGGCATCACCTTGGTCCTCGGCGAAAAGCACCCGCGGGCCTCCAGGGCCGTCCTCGCGCACCAAAACAATAACAGTGACTCCAACGACCAGGCGGCGGTCGAGAGGTCCGCGAAAAAGGGCTCCCCGACTACAGCGTCGAGCTTTTTCCCTGCCAAACCAAACTCGTCGTTGTCGGCGGACGGCGTCAGGAGCTCGTACACGTTCAAGATGCCCCCGGGGAACTGCCGAATGACCCTCCTTTGATCGTTGCTGTGGTCACCTTCGCCGATATCTATCCCGTTCGCGAGGTACACGTCCCGACACATCGCTCTGTAGGCGGTGGAGGGTTGAATCTCGAGAACTTCAAATGCACCCTCCTGGGCCGCAAGGAGCGGCAGCAGGAAGCCGTCCGAGACACAAGCGACGCACGCCGACGCGGTGCGTCTTCTTTTTTCTCCGGAGGCAACCCTGACGATCTCAGCGTCAGAATCGACAGCATCAGTAGCGGTGCGATTGTCGTGCTGTGTTTGGGCTTTGCGAGTGCCCAGAAGAATCGCTCTGATGGCCGATCGGAACGCATCTGTTCGGTGTTGGTCATTCAGCATCTGGATGCGGGACGGTGAACAAGTCCGATGTAAGCCGCATACACACACCGGCGGGAAGGAGCGAATACTCGTCTCTCGGGAAAAAGTCTCTCTCTCCCAATCATGCTCATCTCTTCCTACTTTCCCGCCCGGTGGTCCTGATGTTGGTACGCCTGCTCCGGCTATTACTCTATCGTGGTGTACCGTCTTTCCTGATCTGCGACTAGTAGCTGCTGCAACAATATCAAACCAGACCGTGCTATCGTCGTGGCAAGCGATGGCGCACACGGTGTCGCCCGCTTCCACCTGAACCGGCCTGCTCAAGAGGTACACCGACTGTCGCCAGTGATCTCGATGCGGAGGCGTAGAAGCTGGAGATTCTGCTCGAAATTTCGAACAAGCCTTCGGCGGCGGCAATGGGGACGTGCTCATTACAATCGTCCGGTCTTCATCCATGAAGCACTGCCACCAGCACACGATTGCGTGGACCTCGCCGTCACCACCCGAGATGGTATCGATCGGAAATTGTACTTCGCACCTGCGGCCCTCCGGCCCAGGCAGAGGGTTATCACGTGACATGAAATCAAAATCGAAAATCCTCACAGATGGGGAGAGAGGGTGGAACTGCACCATCCCATTCTCGTGCATAGATACCGGACCGGCCGCCCCAGGACATCGTTTCCACTCTTCGGAGGACGGCGCTCGGAAGCTCTTGCCGCTGCTGGTCCCAGCCGAAGGCAAAAGGCGGCTCATGCTGTGCAACTCCGAGCTCTGGCAGCAGAAGGCCCACACCTCCGCATTCGATGGGATAGAAACAAACCCGGGCGAGAGAAGACGGGCCTTGGCGTCCCGCAAGGTCGGGAGGATCCCTTCTTCTAACAGGCCTGACGTTTTGTTTGAGCGACGGTTTCGAAGTGAAGACGGTAGCTTGTTGGCAATGGAAACTTCTGGGGGGTTTCACTGCTCAAACCAGCGAGCTAGAAAGGTCAACGACGGGAGGTGCTTTCGACCGATGACTGCTGGTGACCGAGATTGGCTGCTTTTTTTGCACGTAAAAGGGAGAAAATGTGTTGCTGTGTTCAAGAGTGCCTACCTGATTCTTTTGCCTTGCAGTCAGCCACGAACCTGTAAACAGTAAAGATTTTTTCCCACTAGACCTGCTCGTGCTCGCTTAGAATGGGCTGGCAAGCAGCTCCGAACTGCCAAAGCATTGCGAGCAGGGTGCTGTTCACCAAAGGTGGAATAGAGGGAAATCAATTCATCGACCGACCTGTTCCAAGTAGCTCCGAGATTACACGCGGTATTCGAGAAGGCAGGTCCCTGCCGATCTCCATTTCCGTCGAGCGGCCGCGAAACAGACGAACACGTTCTCCGTTCTTCTGAAAGGTCCGGGCAGCGACCTCGGCCACCTCGTTCACGCCTTCGCACGCGTAGACCTCCGTCCTGGTGGAAGCCGTTGCTGCGGCTACAAGGCTTGCTAGAAGTCCGCTCCCGGTGCCGATGTCAAGCCATCGTTCGACGGCTTCGGTATTGTCGCTGTGGACAGATTTGGCAGCTAGCAAGCGAACAGCTTCGCTGTACGCTGCATGCATGTTCAGGGGTGGATGAACAAAAATACGTTACAACACTTCGTGGTGAAACAATCTTCAGTCGAAAACAATTAGGAACCTCTTCCCCTGGCAGCTCAACTGATTCAGGCGCGTCGGTTGCGTTTTACACGCTTGCTGGTGATTCACGCAGAAAAAACTACGTACGAACAATACAGCACCAGCAGTAGCAGCGGTCTACAAACACCTGACACATCTGGGCACATCACATTAATGTTAATCAACTGCGGTGAAAAATCGTAAATATATCCGCACCTCGATTCCGCGCATTGTCGTGAAGCATGTCAAAAGTTGACAGCTAAGCCGGGTGAAGGAACCGAAAAACACACAGGCGAAGGACAGGGGGCTCTAGTCAAAGTCTAGATTGGTACAAAACTATTTGTCATGCGAAATTGCACCGCAAAACTCGGACTGTGACGCACGCGAAGACAATGCTGGAAAGCGAGAAAAAATGTAACCATCGAACAATCAACAAACTTTGATACACCGCGAACCCGGAAGACAGGACGCATGTGCGTGCCATCACGATTTCTTTGATCTGTCTTTCTATACTGACATGACCATCTACTACCATGCTGCCTTGTATCGTACGTAGAACTTCGAAAATTAAATAGCAGGGATTCTTCTGAGTGATCCCGGATTGGATCTCTTCAGTTCGATCTCGAGGCGAGGCCGTTCTCGGGTAAGTAGAAACTGCGAGATATGAAATTTGTTCTTCGAAAGGTGAAAGGACGATCACTGGAGCTGTGCGAGGTGTTGACGCCCCTTGGCATAACCCGCCCCCCCCCCCCGCAGCAGTGGCTCTTAGTCCTGGGCGGAGCTAGAGGAGCAGGAGTTCGCCGATGCTTTGCGGAAGGACGCGAACGGCATGCTCGTTCGTCAAGACGCTGTTCGATACCAATACAATATAGAGCAAACATGATATGTACTTCGGGGAGGCCAACCCTTCAAGCGATGAGCTAGAGGTAGGTGGTACGGAAGAAGTTGATAGTGCGGAGGATAGGGGGGGTGATGGCGCAGCCGTCAGACTTGGAGCTAATGTCGCACATTGGACCGCTTGACATGTGTGGCAGCGCACGATCTTTGCAAGGCAAAAAACATTTCAAAATATATTGTCATTCCCCGCAAGGCACGCCGCTCAACCAGCGCGGCAGGTAGAATCAGAGGGAAAGATGGATATGGTGTGGTACTTTTGGATATGAGGCCGATCTGTATGTCTCCTCTCGGGGTAAATGTATGGGAGAGAGAGAGAGACAGACAGACAGACAGTTCACACGCTCTGGACATGCAAATGCATAATAAGTGGTTGTTTTCTTCATCGCCCGTTCCTGGGATAACTGAGTGCCCAGACCAACACCAACCGCTGAGGGCGGTGGCACCTCGGAGAATGGTCGATACACGTGACAAAGTTGCAAAGATGAGCACTAAAGCACGGTTAGTGTACCGTCATTGTCAACAATTTACCACACGTGCCGCAGAGGCATTCATGATTTTCCCAACTTTATGGGAACCATGCTATGAGGGCCATGCCTTGCCGAGTTGTTGCCCTCAAACTGCTTTTGTCTTTTGTCTCCTTCCCCCGCGCCCGCGCCTTGTTCACTACTCGATGCGCGCGGATTGCACAAGACTACTGCTCACAATGTATACGACGTTTGGACCATATATTTAGACTGCATTGCTATTCATGTGGTGATACCAGGACATATTATTCAGCACGCGGGGAACAACGCAAAGAAGGGCAACCCACTTTGTGCACTGCCGAGACGTGTAGAAATCAGTCGAGAAGGGAACATATCCATCCACTGAGCAGGGGGATGCATACGAGAAACGAACCGCCACTGCTTTGCCTCTACAGCAGTAGTAGTAGAATCCACTGAGCAGGGGGATGCATACGAGAAACGCACCGCCACTGCTTTGCCTAGTATTAGTAGACTTATCATGCACGCGCTACTCACATATTCATCCTTCGGGCAGAACGTCGCCAAAGTCGGTGGGCTTCCGTTTTTAGAGTCATTATTATCATTCATTGGATAGCAATGACCGGCGATCTCATCTACAAAAACTACCACGGCGGTGCTTCGCACACGACTCTGGTGGGTTGTCTGTTGGTTGACGGGAGCGGGGGTCCTGCGGGGTTGCGCGAGTGAATTTCGATGGTTTATTCAAAGAGGCGTTATTGGTTTGATCTGCGCGAATTCGTCGTTGCACTTCCTCACCCACGTCGTGTAGCGGGTGGTAAGTCGGCAGCACAGGCGCACCACAGGGCAAGACCCAGAGGAGTATGAACTCCCGAAGCATTGACCCGAGATTGAACAAGGATAGTAAAGACGCTCAAGAAGCACGTGCTGCTTTGTCAAGCGCGAAACAAGACATCCTTTCAAGGCGGGGTAATCCTGGGTTGGGCAGGAAAAACGACAGTGCCGTGGCTCCGAGCGCGTCCAAACCAACAGCCAAGGCCTCCACCTCGTTCTCAAGCACCAGCACAAGCCGCGCCGGAAAGTCTGTCTCATCAACCTTCAATGTTTGGAGTGATTTTTTGTCCAGCTCCGACGACGAGGAGTATGCACAACTTGCATCAACAGCCGGACGGCGGCCGCCTCCGACCAAGCCTCCTGCTGTGAAGGCTCCTGCTACTACAGCTCATGGTGCAACCGACAGCGACAACGAGATGTTCGATGAGTTCTTCGCAAAGGCTACATCCGCAGCTGTTGCCGCTGCTCGGTCGAAACAGCAAAGGGACAACAGCCCCGAGAGCACCATCAATGGTCGTGGTCGGCAACAGGGGAGCGGTGGCGGTAGTACCATGCACGAGAGCACAGGGAAAGGAACCAGCAGCGGTAGCAGCCCGCGAGGCACCTCCACGAAGAGGAGAAGAGAGGACGAAAACGCGGACACTATGCGGAGGAAACCTTCACCCCCTTTCCGAGCCAACTTCAGTGGCGACGGCAGCAATGGCGAAGGAGTTGCACCTGGAGTAGAGTCCCGCCGCCGCACCAAAGTACCGGGTTCCAATCACGGCCCGGACGGCGGGACGTGCAATAGTAGCGACGCTCACGGCTTTTCATCTCCGCGGGCCGCCTCGCCAGGAGGAGATGCTTGTTCCGGCGTGGGTGGTAGCAGCGGCTGCAATAGGCGTAGGAGCAGCTTTGATACTGACGACAGTTTTGGTGACGGTGGTTGCGGTGACGGTGGTAGCGGTGGTGGCGGCAACGGCAGCCGAAAACGAAAGCCGCACGGTGAAAGCAGCGGCGATGAGATGCAAGTGGGATTTGGCTTAGACAACGACGATGACTTCAATTGCGCAGCCAGGCAGCAGCGAGAGGGTGGCCAAAACCTGGTGGCGGTAGGGGGGGAGGAGGAGGAGGAGGAGGAGACTGACGATGATCTTGACGACGAAGCGGAGGGTCTGAAGCCGACGATAAGGAATCCGCCCTTCGAGGACCCTGGGAGGAGACCGCTGGTGCTAACCAATGAGGCAGGCGGCGAACGGGCAGAAGTACCCGCATCGGCGAACCGGTACCTTCAGGGCTACCAGAGAGAAGGGGTATGCATATATCCCGCTCCCTGAGTGCTCTTCGTTGGCGAACGTTTTTATGCCGAGGGTGGAGATGTTTGCAGCACTGATATTGATGTTGTTGTAGATGATGGTGTCCCTTGACGGTGGTTACTTCTTGTCCAAATTTGCTGTTGACAGCAACGCTGTTGGCAACGCTGTTGGCAACCTTTCCTTTTCAACTCGGGAGTTGGCGTTCGATGCGTCAAGCCTCGGCAGTGTGCGCAAGTATCGCATACCATACAGTCGCGCGCGTCCGGTTTGATTGATCCCAGCTATCTGCTTCGAGTGCGAGACCTTGGTAGCTTGTCCATCGTACACTCTATCTCGAACGCTCTCTTTGTCACTTCTATGCCATGTCGGCTACTCTTGGTTATTGTACCCCCGTCATGATCGAATTCTCGCTTGGTGAAGGTCGAGTTTATGTACCGGAGGGTTCGCCACACCGACGGACCGAAGGGGGTCATTCTTGCTGACGACATGGGCCTTGGGAAGACCGTGCAGACCATCGCCCTCCTCCTTGCACTCCTCAAGAAAACAGGTGCTCGGTGCTAGCCATGTCGGTTATTGTTGTCACCTTGTTCGTTCGCAGTGAAACGTGTGTTCTTGTCGTAACTATGGTGGTGGCGGCGGCGGCGGGTACCGTGGTGACGTAGGGGCCTGTGTTGGCGTGCCGTTGGTCTCTTGTCTTATTGCCGCTACAATGCCGTGGTGTACACCACCTCTGCAATGTGCCCCTACGTCTGTGTCTCCCTCATCGTCTTCATGGCTATATGTACCATGCAACCCGCGAACCACACAGGCACGAGGCGAGACCGGGTGGACATCACGAGGCGCAAAGCTTGCAAGGAGCATGTCAGCGTCGCCGGGAAGCCCGTCCTCATTGTCTGCCCGAGGTCTGTCCTGCCGAATTGGACGGATCACCTCAAGACCTGGGGACACTTCGAGACGGCTTGCATTACCTCGGGGGGCAGCACCGCTGGACCCGAGTCCCTCCAGGCGAGTTTCAACTGTTCGAAGAGGCGTTGGGCAAATTTCCTTACTTCGTGTCGGCGGTTGTGGACGAACCGTCAACCACGGCGAAAGATCCTTCTGTCATTGTGGTGGTTATGACGGCGGGGACAGGAATATCGCGTCCCTTGTTTCACGGAAACTTCTGAGGTGGTTGGGTAGTACTGTCTCGCAAAGGAGTAATGCAATAATGTGTTTTGGGGTTCATACCATGGGGTTCATACCATAATGCACCCCAAGACTACGATGACATTTTCTACAGGTCGACCCCGCGTTAAGGACGCAAATGTTTTTTCCGAAGAAAAACGTCCTTAAAGCGGGGTTGCGTCCTTGAAACTCAGGGGACGATAGCTCACCATCCCCGGGGCCAATGGAGGCATGCTATACCTCAAACTAAGCATATTTTGCTAAGGAAGGGGGTGGTACCAAAAGTCAGCATCGCCGAGACGACTGGCAACCGTTTGTTGACGTCGAACATATAAACAATACTTAAAATGAGAGTTACAGTAGCCGGGGACGTGTTAAAAACAACTACAGCACACCAGTTTGTACTTGGCCAACTAATGTACTGCATAGCCGGCAGCGGAAGGAGGAGGAAAGTCCAAGTAGACATTTATTTATCTCATTTTTTGTGAAACAAAAAAAAAGTACGAGCGTATTCCAGCGTCGCACCGAGGAACACCAGTACACACCACTGTCCTGGCGGAGACCAAAAGCTACCTGAATGGCTTTTCCTTCCACATATATATCGCGAAGAGTTCCCTGAACCTTCCCCCGCGGCTGGGCTCTACGGCTCTGTTAAGTTTCATGAGTAAACGAATGAACGGTCTTCGAAAGAAGGTACTGCGTCTCACGGTACTCGCCCTTCCCTTCGCGTACAAATACAGATAGCGCCCCCAGTTAAGAAATATTCTGTAAAGAGAAAAGGCTAAAGTTTGTACGAAAAATAAGAAAAAAGGGCTGAGAAACATAGCTCGACCTCGGCCACAACGTGAGAAACGCCCCAATAAGAAACATGATGGTGCGATACCCCCATGACATCAGAAATCTGCGGTGCTCCCACCCCCCTCCGAAGCTGAACAGAAGTGCATTTTTTTGCATCTTGTTTTTTGCAAGGGGCAGAGCCCCCCCCGCCCCCCCCGCACTCCTGCTGTTCACGGTGAGTGCTGTACTGTAGTACTGCCACACATCGCCGTCAACCATATGCTCTCCGCTGTTGTAAGTGTTTGATGGCACTCTCCACCACCTCTCTTGAGGGCTTGGTGATGTGGATTGTCCTCCGAGATCACAAAACAGAAAAAAGCAAGTACTTGTTGTAGTCTAAGGAATAAGAGAATCGGGGGGATGCGACAGTCCAAGAAATACCATTTACGAAAATGGACGACTTGGGCCGGTGCTTCGACCCAAAAGAAGGGATTGAGGCTCGATCCGATTTTGACGTTTCTTAACTGCGGGCGCTATCTGTAGGATCGAACATCCTCCAAGCGAGAGCTAACCTCGCCCCCGGTGAGGGACGAGGTTACGCACGACTTTTTTTTTGCCGGCATCAGATGGACCGCCGGTAGATCGGAGGAATCTATCCATGACAACACCCTGTTACAGCTGCAGCAGCAGACCGCTCGCTACTTCTGCTGTCTGTGCGTCGCTACTTTAGCACTCACTAGCTGTGGTGCGTGGTTCGTGCAATCAGCGGCCCGTAGGCCCGCAGGACACAAAAAAGGGGGGGTACGCGGGAGAAAAAGGGGGGTACCCCGTTATCGTATATTCGGCCGGGCCCCCTGGTGCTGAGCAAAACAGTTTTCCTTCAAGCGGGGAGTTTCCTTACCGCGAGCGTCCTTAAAGCGGGGTCGACTGTACAAGCACTGCAATTTCTGCCGTGTTATAGTGTTGTGTGCGGAACTTGTGTTGTGTGAGGATTACGACCTGAAAATGTACTACTTCGACGGAACAATGCAAATGACTGTCAAAGCACTGCCGTATACTCATCCCTCTTTGTTTTGTTTTCCTTTCATTTTTGTGTATGACTAGAATTAGTTTTGTCTAGAAATACGTATGTCTTAATCATGTGCCGTGATTCGCATAGTTCGTCGGACTGTGTCGGGGACATGCAATTCTACATGATGTAGGGTGGATGTGTTGGAACTAGTGGTTCAGCAGAACGACAAACATTCGATAATCGAAATCAGGATGAAATTAGCAATGTTCCCCGCGCGCGGTCTGCTCTTATGCTGGGGAGAAGACGTGTACCCGGAAGTTCACGTGCATGCCAAATAGTTCAGGTAGCTTGATATTGAACTTGTGACGAAGATACCATGATGAAATTTCATAGCTGATCGCGGTTGAAAATGGGCCGTTTGTTGGCATCCTCCCCCCTCCCCTCTTCGTTGTCCATCAGAGAGTGGAGCGCCGTCTGAAGGCTGGCCTCCTGGAGGTGGTTGTGGTCGGCGAAACTATGTTTGCCAATAGCATCGAGACTCTGTCCGATTTCGACTGGCTGACTGCCGTCTTCGACGAGTTCCACCACTACAAGAATCCCTACACCAACAAGTGCGCTGACTGTTGTGTACTATGTGTTGCCGTTGGTCTTTTTGGTTCTTCTTGCTGCTGTTGCTGTTGCTGCGCTTCTCGCATTGAGGCCCACTGCAGTAACCGTCTTCCCTTCTGCATCCTACCAAGCGAATGCGCAGAACAACCTCACTGTTGAACTGCTTGGCACACCCCGTATTGGAGTCATTCATCCAACGACGTTGAGGCGAAGCATAGGGGCTAGTGTGGTTTCAAAGACGATCGATTCTAGTACAAGAGATGAAGGGATTGGGGGGGGTGGGGGCATCTACAAGGCATGAAAGAGGAGTAAATCCCGTCGAACAAGGGGTAGGGAATAAAGAAATCACGCAACCCTTGGAGGTTTTGGCTCATGCTGTTAAGCGCCTCAGATTCAATGCAGGGCACACGGATTTGTTTCAGCCTTTTCGAGCGAAACAGCACCGTTGATCACGACCCATCGTCAGCCGTAAAGCGGTCATCAACCGACAGCCCGAGACGCATCGACCGCACAACAGGAATCGCGCTGTGCAGAAACTGGTCAACGCGGAGGTCTTCATCGGCCTGACGGGCACCTTGGTCCAGAACAACTTGGACGAGTACTGGTCCCTCCTGAACACGGTCCAACCCGGCTGTGTCGGGCGCCAGGACGACTTTAAGGTGGTTAGGGATTTCGCGCTGCAAACATACAGGAGAGGTGCCTTTGTGTGTAGTTGGCGGCGAGTAAACGAAGCTCCCGTTTCGAACTACATTATTGGCACTACCATGCTGTCGTTTTGGTGTCGTTAGTGCTGTAGCTGTCGGTACTGCTGTCGTTTCGCGAAACCACGGATTCTAGCATTTTCGCTCAGCAATCCTAGGTGGTGTAGGAACGCAGTTCATGCCTCCTCCGCCTTCCCTTCCCACGTTCATGACCCAGAGACCGCCGCCATGTCGCCATGTGCACACCGCAACCTGCGCTTCTCCTCCCCCGCATGTCTCTTCGAAATTCGCGTGGGTGTTATCCCCGCACAGCGACACTTTACAGAACCGATCCTACGGGGCAGGAAGCGCGGGGCCAGTAGGGCGGACGTGCTGCTGGGAAGGGAGCGCATCGACGAGATGGGTGTCACCCGCGACAAGGTCGTCCTTCGCCGCGTCAAGGTATCGTCGCGTCGCAGCAATCTTTCCCTCTCCCAAAGTCAAGCAGCGAAGATGTGTGTTGTTTTTAGTTTCTCCGCCCGGCGTCCATTTGAGCACAAGTGTCCGTGGTGCATTTCTTCCACCACCTTGCAGCTAGCTGCGCCGATTGGCATGTGTAATTTTTGCGATTGGTAGCGGCGAATTATTTAGCGTAAGGCTTTACGGCGTGTCGATAGGAGTTGGGGGAGGGCAGTGTGCCTACCTCCCAAGTGTGCCCCTTGTGGTTTTCCTGTTTGCGGCGCCCCTACACGCAATCTGCAGTCTTGTTTGCCAGGTGCGGCGTTGGTTCGGCTTTGTAACGAGCGCTGTTGGCCGAAAACGGGGTTCGACCTTTTCTTTTCCGTCGTTTCATGTTGCTGTTTATGTTGTCATTGTGCCATTGCTGGCACGTGCTTGATACGACGAGGATTCGTTTCGCCGCCCGCTTCTCGCAGGACATCCTGGGGGAATTGCTAAAGGGGAAGATCGGAACCGTGGTGAGCTGTTCGTGATGCTGGTTGTACGATGTCACGTTTCTGGTGTCAGATGGTGTCGCTGCTGCAGAATTCCTCGCGCGTGTGAGTGGCATGGGAGATGTTTGTGTTTCGCCACCACTCTTCTCGGCCTGGTTGAGAATTTGTTGTGGTTCCTTCCGGCTCGAAACTACATTGTGGAGGCTTGCACAAGGTTTGCGAAGCACCGGTGCACGCCGAGGCCGCCTGGCTCGGGAATATGCTCTATTTGCTCGATCAAGCACCTCCTCCCCTCTGACGAATGATTGACACGTGACGCTTCTGTTTCCTTACATCCTCCTGCTGAGTGTCCACCTTCATCGCCTCCGTATGGTCGGTACAAGCAATACCTGGTGTTAGGCGTTGAGCAAACCCACGCTCATTCAGCGCTGTTCTGTGGTTTGATCCATGCACATGCCGTAGAAAGAGCTGTCTTTTCCGTTTGATTCACGTCTCCGCTGGTGCTGGTGCTGGCTGGTGTCGCTGGTTTCTTGGTCCTACTGTTGCTGGGACGTGGGTGGTGCTGCTACACTGCGACGCATGACCCCATCTTGGCGTTTGTATGTCGTTTGTCATGTTTGTATCAGGTGTTTTGCAACCTCACGCACGTACAGAAGCTCGTCTACAAGACGGTCCTCTCTCTGCCAGAGTTCAAGCTTCTCGCCAAGTGAGTCGTTGATGTGCGTGTACATAGCTCGTGCTACTGAGTCCTCCTGTAGGCCACCCCATTTCTCATTCTCAACCCCTGCCTTCTTGCACGGCAACAAAAAACGTGGTGGTGATGTTGCCCCCCCTACGCCATCTTTGCTGTGCCGAACAAACCCCCGGGGGAGGGATTCTCCTTGACAGCAGTATCCACGCCAGTAATTGTTGTGGCGAGGCGTATGCGACTGTGCGTGGCTGTAGCCTATTCTGCGATGCGATCGGTGAACTCGACTCAGACAACAAGCCTTCTGTTGTTCGGTTTTTGTTTACAAGCATACGTTTTATTCTTCCCGGCGAAAGTACTGTGGTCGGCACTGCAATGAGAACGAGACAACGCGCCTTCAGCAACACACAATAGCCAGGGAGGCACGGCGTGCGTGGCAGTGTGCTTTGCTTGTTTTCTGTGTGAAAGCTGTCGCTGCGCTAGGGCTTGTGCTTGGACGCATGCGACGGAAGGTGACTGGTGGCAATACCGTTCAGCTTGGAGAAAATCACAATGCGCGCATGTCTTACTTCGAAAAAGTCAAGAAATATGCACACTTTCATACCGTCCATCCCTCGTGGTACTCACTGTTGTTATCGACATCGATGTCAGCCGCGAAAGTTACAGGCACGGTGCGCTTTCTCATCTCTGCGTTCGTTTGATGGCACGCAGTGCTAGCGACCCGTGCCCATGCGGACGGCCGGACGCGAGGAGCGGAAGCTGCTGCGGAATGTGGCCTCAGGACGACACCTCCGAAGACCTGGTGGACCCCCGTGCGGTCATCTGGCGCAGGTTCCACCCCGACCTAGAGGTCTGCAAGAAGGTATGGAGGCCTGCTTTCTTGGTTTTGGCACCGGGGTCGGTGGTGAGTTACGCTGAGAGTGGTGTTGCTCTGACGGCCGTGGTCATTGAGCTGCTGTTTTACCCACACTGTATAGTCGTCATCTACCTCCACCAATCCACCCCCCAGTGCGCAACCATGTCTCGTTTTCTGCTCTTACTGTATGGTCGTCTTCTGTCTCCACCAACCCACCCCCCCGGTGCGCAACCATGTCTCATTTCCTCTTTTTGCAGGGGCCAGGGTGCCCGTACTGCTGCTCGTTTTCGGCCATTTCGAAGCTGCAGAAGCTTGCCAACCACCCTTCCTTACTGCAGGTAGGCTCGGCCACAAGGCTTGTTTCGCGCGATCCGCAGTGCTCTACCAGTGTGGCTAGTTGTCGTAACGACGGCGGGGCTTGAAACAGCCCGTTCCTCAGGAAACCCCGTCAGTTGGATAAATTTGCTGGCTCTGTTGCATCACAGCAGTGTCACAAGACACGGAAAGACCCAACACAGTTCTTTGTAAGGCTAAATACGGTTACGGCGTGGCTGTGGTGCTTGTGGTTGACACCTTGCGTCGGGTAGAAGTTGTGACGCTGGGAGTATTCTGCTACCTTGTACATTTTCTAGACAAGACAGCAGCCAACTGCTGTTGAGGGTTTGGTTTTCTCCAAATTTCGCTTTGCCTTTTCGATGTTTCTTTGTTTCAGGACAGGAGAAGCTTCGTAGATACGTTGGTCGTGCCATCCGACATCGTGTCTTGCATGTGTTTTGGTCAACGGGCATGTCGATAAAGTCGATTTGCGGTCACAACGAGCGCATGGAGAGACAAAACATGTTGCCAAACAGTTGTGCATTGGTTTAACTGCCACACGCGTACGGGGAGTGGTAGTACACTTCCGCACACCTCCAGGTGGCGAATTTATTCTCGTTTGTCAACAGTGCGTCTTCCCCATGACATGGGACACGTCTGCAGGTGAAGCCTCCGTACAAGTACGGAGACAACGCGCATAAGATGCTCGATGACATCGCCTTCGCCAACGTGGCTTTCGACGAGGAGGCCAGGGCCATCATGGCCGGCCTCCCCGGACAGCACGGCGGGGGTGTGGCTTCAGGGAGTTCCATCGGGGCAGGAAGAGGGGCCGGTGGGAGGGGCGGAGGTGACGAATGGGACAGGAGGCTGGCGCGGCCGGAGAACTTCCTGCAGCTCTGTCGAGACGACACTTGCGGCAAGATGAGGACACTCAAGGTGCGCGCGTGTGTGGCAGCATTTGAACTTGGGTAGTGACGGGGTTGAGAGTTTGTTCTTTGATGTCTCGTCGTGAATCCACTTTGGTGCCAAACCGCTGTTGTTATGGTCGTTCCTGCTGCTAACTCGTTGGTTCAAGCGTCGTCTCCCAGTCACTTATCCGCCTTGATTCGATCGTGCAGGTTCTGCTGGAACGCTTCAAGAACAAGCAGAAGGTTCTCCTGTTCAGCTACAGCACGGCGATGCTCGACATCCTCCAGGTACGTGTTGAGGTGCTTCAGTCGGGAACAACACTTGCTACATGTAGCTGCTGTTTGTGTCCGCAGGTTGTTTTACGTTCTTTGTTACTGCTATTGGCATATTTCCCCCTCTGTGTATCCTATCCTTCCCAATACAAGGATCCCGACAGGGCGCTCACGGTACCGTCACCACCCGCCTTCCCTCCTAGACATTGAACTTAGTATCGCATGTAGCCATGAACCTCCCATCTTAGAAGAAAACATTCAGAGAAGGAGGGAGGAACGAGGGCGAACTAGTAAGCAGCCAGGGCCGTGACGAGTAGGGGTCTCGGCGGGGTATCTCGAAAGCCACGCGCCGCTTTCACTAGAGCTGCCTCGACCATAGTTTATGTTCCCACCTCCCTTTGAGCCCCTGTCAGACTGGGCTTTGAACTCCGAGAGTGGCGAAGTCTTACAGCTCCGACAACGGGCGAGATATTGTAGAGAGGGTGCTGAAGCGTCCCAACGACAGCTGTCACATCGTCATGTTGCCACCTCCGACCGCCGCTTACTTCCCTCGTCACCGCTGTTTGCTGTGCCGCCGCCGCCTTGAAATGCTCCGAAGTGTTTGTTTATCCGCTACCCTACCGTTTTTTTAGTGCTCCGTTCCTTTGCCTTTGCCGCCGCGTCTGCTCCCCGGCCGCCGCCTGAAACGATGCAGGCGCTCTGCTCTAGCCAGGGGTACACGTTCCTCAAGCTGGACGGCAACACGGCGAAGGACCAGCGGCAGAAGATGATCGACCGGTTCACGAAGCAGAATGCGATCCAGAGTAACGTGTTCCTCGTCAGTACCACGGCTGGCGGAACCGGACTCAACCTCCAGGCTGCTAGCAAGGTCATTTTGTACGACGTCAACTGGGTGAGAAAACGAGTGGTGCCCTTCGGATGTGCTGTTGGTCCGTTTAGAATTTTGAGATCATGGTTTACACGTCTCACGTCTCAAGCGCTACAATGAGTACCCTCCCGCACCGTCGCCCTCCGTAGAACCCTGCGCAGGACGCGCAGGCGGAAGACAGGGCGTACCGGATCGGACAGCTGAAGGAAGTGGAGGTGAGGATGCACTGTGCAGAAGGGGTATTGTCTGTTGGGTGTGACTTGATCTAGTTGGCTGCACCGGTTCGGATGGAAGAAAATCGCCCCGGCGTGTTCATGGGCCAAGACCCACACGAGGGGATTGGAATGGTAGGTTTGAGCATGTTGTTGGTGTTGGTAAATATGTGACATCGTGCTAGGGTTATGTACTGTTTGATATCCTGTGGAGTTTGGGAACGATTGGCCTCGTGTCTTCAACTGGTTGATCGGTTTCAAGACCCAGTTGTAGCGTCCAAGCTTAGATTGCCGTACCTGGTCACTGTTTTTTTTCAGGCGCTGGCAATTGCATCACCTTTCCTTCTTTGTTTTCTGCGGGCTTCGCAAACTGGTTGTCCAGTATTTTCCTGTGAGTGAGAATGCTGCCCGTACCCCTTATCGTGTACGGCAGGTGTTTCGCCTGGTGAGCACGGGGACGATCGAAGAGCTGACCTACATGCGCCAGATATACAAGCTTCAGGTGATGAGAGTTATCTTGCCGTCCATTTTCCCGCTTGTGGAAAGCAGCAAAACAGCAAAGAGGCTAAAGAAAGCCTAGTCGGTAGCCTGGTAGACCTTTTAGAACATTTGACGCAGGATGTTTGATCCCTGTAGGTTCTTCAATGTGCCCTCGCTTGGTGACAAGCGGTTTCGGCCGCAACAAGACGAGGTAGTTTGCGTCCTGTGGTTAGTGCGGTACGATCGCAAACTTAACGTTGAAGGTTTCGCAGCATTCGTCGCAGGGATGGAAGCCAGTGGTGTTGTACAAGAATCTGGCCTCCGGCAGCCCTCGCTATGTAGCTCATTCCCTCCCCGCTCCCGTCAAGACGATGCGCTTCATTTTTCCGCCAGTTTTGCATTGGGCATGTTTTTGGTCGCTCGGTGCTTCTTCCAGTGAGCTCTGAAGGCGATATCGACGAAATCGTAATCACACGTCCTCGTTTGTGACCACCACACGTGATACCGCCATTGCTTGCCTTGCGGGATGACAACACGCTACCAACTTCTCGCAGACCAGCGCTGCGACAATGGGCGAGAAGGCCGAGGGAGGGTTGCGGCAGTTCGAGGGGGTCCAGGTAACGGTTTTGCCTCACGTCGGATGGGTTACTGCGGTGCGTGCTCCCGTACGCACTTGGCGCTTATGGCAGCGGGCAGCCGGTGTGCGTCTTTGACGCCCACTTCTACCCGAGCCCCTTCCCGAAAATAGTAGTCTTGCCTAGTGCGAAAGAGGCTTACCGACGACAAAGGGTAACAATGTGTTCCTAGAAGCAAGGGAGATGTCTCGTGTGCATGTGTGTACTCAATCATCCTACGCCGGAGTAGAGCGGGATGCGAAGCCTGTAGTGACATGGCTTGAGATTCGCTTCGTCCTTTTCTTCGTTCTCCCCGTCGTACCATGCTTTGGTTTGCGCGTATGCTCGTGTTTCGAAGGGAGTTCGTGAGGAGCAGGGGGAGCTGTGGGGTATCAGCAACCTCATGAAGTTCTCGGGAGAGTCGATGCTCCTCGAGCTAAGACACAAGTTCGGCAATGGTCTGCCGCCGCTTTTACCTGACTCGAAGGTGTATCTAAACGGCAGGTTTGGACTGATTGTAACGCACAAGTTCGCTGCAGGTTTTAGAACCAATCATGCACACGTACACGTTACCACGTTACTGTTGGCATGTTGACGGACGGGCAACCCTGCGACAGTTTCTTTCCCTGTTGAAGCAGAGATAAAACACTTGTCGGAATCACCTTGTACCTTGGTACACGCCACCTGCGCCACGCGCGCTAGCTTGTATGCATTTCCTTGCCAACATCCACTTATCGCCGCCTTCATCGCTTCCCCTACCTTCCGGGGACCCCTCTCGTCCCAGCCCGTTTGTAATCCCTCGATTCACCCCAAGTATCCTCGGTTTTCTCAAATTGGTGCGCTGCCCCGTGACAACAGGATGGCCTGGTGATGGAACCGCAGACGAACGTCGTGAACATCATCAACAGCTTCGGTACGTGCCCTTTTTGAGAACCCATCACCTCTTGAGTCGGGACCAAGGTTGGGTGCATCTTGAAGGAACAAAAGTACGTTCCTAAAAGTACAGTGGTGAACAATCGATATTTAACCCGGAGAATACAACGAACCCTCAGTCGCAAAGGGGGAAAGATGGAGATTTCCCGCCCGCCCTTTTTTCCCGACCAGCGAGAGTTCGAAACCAGGACGAAATGACACCATCAAATCTGGCTTCAGGCGACTCGGAATCGAACCAAACGTCGGGGCGCGCCGGTCTGGTTACACGCACGGCGCGTGCCCCATGTGCCCATCAAAATATCCCCACGCATACCAGCCACCCGGGAGGAGGAGAGAGCGAGAGACAGAGACAGAGAGAGACAGAGATAGACAGACAGAGACAGACTAGTACACATAGGGCCCAAAACACGTCGCTATAGCGCTGACGGTTATTGATTGTGTCCGTGACGATGCTGGTGTGCTCGTAGTGCTCCCCGCGTGCATATTGAATCTCTCATGCACGCGCCCCGCGAGAAAGCAGGGGCGTCTCGCTGTTCTGATGTGACAGTATATGGGCGAGAATGGCCTGGCCTGCTATCTAATGCGTCGTCGTTCTGCGGTACGATTCCTGTGTACACCTTGCTGTGTTTCCTTCCCTCTCGCGGTTGCACTCATCAGCCGCCGCCGGTAGCACCGTTGCGGCAGAAGAGGACGCCCAGCAGCGCGATGCGGCCAGCGGGGAAGAGGAGGATGAAGAAGAGGAGTTTAAAGACGTGAGCGGCTGACATGTTTGTTGATCCCCGCTTTCAAGTCTTTCGAAGTAGTTCTTTCCCGGCTCACACTACGTATTGTTCCATGGCAGTCGATCTCACAATAAGAGACCGTGGAAGTTCATGTGGGATACGTGTCTCTCGCGCACGTTGCTCCGATAAGATGATTTTGAGCAAAAAGTGACTTTACGCGTTTCCAGGATGCCTTGGAAGGTGGCGGTGCGGGAGGGCGAAGCCAGAACGCCGAGCTCGGTGGCGTGGTGATGCGGCACGATGAGATGGTGGCTGCGGATAGGGAGCAAGAGCTTCCTCCAGGGTCTCAGGAGAGCATCGCTGAAGTCGACATGATGGTGAGCCAGTGGGCGGAAGGTTAGGCGGATGTGGCTGGAGGGGGGGAACTCCAAGGGAAATATCATCGTGCTCGAACGGCAGTTGTAAGTTGTTTTTTCCCGGAGTGGGGGGAAGCATCGATAACATCAACGGCAAGGATACGGGTCGAGGGGAGGAACAAGAGGAGGCGCATCACCTTCGTGTTGAGTGTTGGTGTTTTCGGGTGTGCACTCCCTGCTCGGGCTCTGGGTGCTTGTTGTTGTAGGAGTGAGGTGGTGCTTTGGGCCATGTTGGCGGGATGTTGTACTGACAAGTCTACGTCGAAGGAACACCCTACATGGAGTCCGTGCTGAAATGGTTGACGCTTGTGCTCGACGTACCCCATGCGCACAGTCTCACTACCTGTCATATTGAACCGACAGGATGATCAGAGCACCGACGATGAAGCACCGGGCGTCGTAGGCGGCGGCGAAGACAACAGCATCGTGTCAGCCGACCCATCTACGGCGCCATCGGTTAGCAGATCTGCTGGTGCCGCCCCGGGAGGGCCTTCGATGTTCGACACGGCCACCCAGGAGCGAGACGTAGGCGAGGAGAACACGACACCTGCCGTTTCTTCGGCCGCTAGTGCCACGACCGACCTTGGTGGCCCCGTGCAACTCACTCCTGACCTAGATGAGAGCAGGGTTGGCGATGCTCGGCAGCGTCATACAGCAGCAGCGGCAGCAGCAGCAGCAGCAGCAGCAACAACTTCGCCGACAATCGTGCGTGGGATCGCGGCGGAGGCCGGGTTAGGTTCGCACGGGGAAGCGGAGGCAGCGGCAGCAGAATCACTTAGCCCCTCCTCACCGGTCGACCATGCCCCGGGCCGCGGTGATGGCGCTTACCGCGGTCTTGAGGACAGACAGAACGAAGGCGGGGCGGGACTGTCAGCAGCGGACGAGCCGAGCTGGGCGCTGGCGCCAACGCAACCGCGGCAACAACAAGAACCCTGTCGCCTGTCCCTGGCATTAGGTTCGTCGCCGTCGAATCACGGCGGAGCAAGCGACGGGGCGAGAAGGCGCGCCGTCGGTGGTGGTTCGTCTCAAGTGCAATCGAGGGCTGGAATGGAAGCAGCAGCGGCGGCAGCGGCGGCAGCGGGAGATCGTGGGGGTAGGGGTGATGCGCTGAGTCAGCGGTTCTTCTGGGCGCCTGCCGCACAGGAACCGTTTGATACCTCGGGTTACGACCACGTGACGGGAACGAAAGAGGAGGGGGGGGGGGGGGGGGGGGG
>CACKRE030000183.1:0-19356 GCA_902602495.3 Ectocarpus sp. CCAP 1310/34 | reverse complement strand
AGCCTGGTCCGGTGAGAACCCGGCGTGCTCCGTCCCGGCTTTGTAGGGATGCGAGGTCAATGGTCTAACGACTACGGCATGCACGACTATGAGTACCCCCCCCCCCCCCCCCCCCCCCTCCCCGCGCGCGCGCGCGCGTCGCGCTTCGAGACTCAGAGACGACTACTGCGTTGGGCCGTCATCGGTCGGCCGGATAACTCAGTCGGTGCTGCAGCGGCCGTAATTCGCTTCCCTTTGACGGACAGGATACGATCCGCGGAGTGCAAGATACTGCTCGTGCATGCAGCAGCGGATCACAAAAATTCAAAAATTAAAAATGGCGGCTAATCGGGGAACGCGGAAAGCGCGGTGGTCCTGGTTTCATGCGTAAAAGCAGCAGGAAATATTTATTGCAGTCAAGCAGCTCACGCCCAACAGCCTGTTCTCGCACCGGGGCCCAACAGAGAAATATGAGTTCTATGCATAACTGCACAACAAGTGAAGTGCGGTAGTAAATCACCGAATCTCACTTCTCTCGCACTCTCTCCTCTCTTGCGTAAGAAGAGAACATCAATCATAAAGAGGCGGATCTTTGACTGGCGTTCTTGCACCAGAACATGGACGTCGCGCGCCGGACTGTGGCGTCGGAGGTGCCGCCTCTCCCCTTGAACAGCACAGGATGTGCCCTTCAGACGGTCTAGCTCGCCGGAACATGCCCCAAGATGCAACACGGATCGCGCTTGGGGGAGGATCAACTCAACCTCCACCACGACTCCTTTCGAAAAATCAAGTCGGCTTGCAAACAATCGACATGAGCTACACTAGGCTAGGCAAGGGAGCACGTGTTGCGCGATTTCAGAGAAGGCCGCCACTTTTATCTTCATGCTGACCATTTTAAATGAGACCACGGCCCAGCCGCGTCCCGCAATCACTGAAGGAGAGCGCTTTGCGATGCTTGCTCGCATGTGATGCGAGGGGGGATAGCTCCGTAAGCTCTCCACACACGACTCCGGGTTCTCTACAACACTATCAGAGGCTCTACAATCACTTGGTTATTCCCACTGCAATTGATCCATGCACTTACTTCTTCCCCGAACCGATCCCATTTCGCATAATTGAGGTCCATCTGTCCTCCTCTGTGCTGTGTCCGCAGTCGCAACTCTCCGCTGGCTCTGTCCTGCGCCAGACGCGCAATCGCCCTCTGGGATCAGCCCCAGATTATAAACGCCGCGCGAACTATGGGTGCAACTCCCGCTGAACGTAATCTCGCCGCACCGCGACTGTTTTTGGTCTTACACTGTCTCGCTGCTCTCATCGAGCAAGGACTCCCGTCCACTGGACACCTGCAGTATCTCCTCCCTCTGGATTCGTATCGTTTTCCATCGCCAATCTTTCATCCACGCTTGGCGTGGGCACGTGCTGCTGCTGTGTGAACAAGGACGATCCAAAAGGCAGATCTCCGAAAATCTCGTAGATCAGACCCGAACATCCCAAAGGCAACACAAGCCTTTCGGTGAGCTATGGCTGCTACTCCATCGTACGCGTTACGAGGACCCGTCGGGGTGGTGATCGCGCATCCAGACGACGAGAGCATGTTCTTCGCTCCGACGCTAACGACTTTGGAGCGTCGCGGGCAGCGGGCGGCGGTGCTGTGCTTGTCCTCGGGTAAGCAAGGCCTCTGTTGTTACACCGGGGGTTCCTCTCTGGCATCTGTAGTATCCCCTAGATGTTGTTCAAAACCCTGTGGTACCCAAATTCCTAGAATTGCTTAATGACTTGTGATGTGGTCTGCAGAATGATGTGCTGTGCAGAATGTTACTTTCAACATGAAACGTTGTTGATCTGACGAGGATTGGCGGTGTGCTCCATGTACTACCGTGAAAAGTAGAAATCAAAAAGTAGTCTGAGACACGTTTATGAGATGCTTCTGTCTGACGCGCCCACCTGTTTGCGTGTTGAACATATCGCCACCTAGACCTGATTCATAGGTCTGCAAGTAAAACTTCCTAAGCACATCCATGGCGCTGCTCACCCCAAGGGACTCTCTTCGCTTGCGGCCGATGCCTCGTCTTTCTCCCGACGCCATCATCAGGTGATTTCTACGGGCTTGGTCAAACGCGCAAGCGCGAGCTCGTGAAAGCGTGCGGCGTACTCGGTGTAGAGGAGGTGAGCGCAGGGGCGGATACCTTACCTTTCGACTTACTCGAAATGAGCAGGAAGCTGCTGCGTTCCGCGCTCTCGAAGAAGGGAGGCGAACGATTTGTGTACAACGGTTTTCGGGTCTCTCTCGTGTCAGCGTAACTGTGCCGGCGTGTCGGCGATTCAAGGAACAGGTGGGCTTTCTGAGGGCATTTACCAAAAGACGCGACAACGTGTCGTGTCGTCTATCAAGCAATCCCGAAACGTATTTATCTGCGACGCTTAATCCTGCCACATGTGCGGCTCAACGGTTTGTCTTCTCCCTCTCCTTGTCTCGCGTGTTGAAGGACGACGTCGTGATCATCGAACACCCCAAGCTCCAGGATGGCAGCACGGAGGCCTGGCCTGCAGACGTGGTGTCCTCTCACGTGCACGACTTCGTGCAGAAGTTTGGAATCCAAACTGTGAGAGAAGCGCATTTCTTGGTGCACCTATACAAGGCTTGTGATGAGAGGGTTGATAGATTTGCCGTATCGACACTTTGGAAAGGACCATTCGGTGGCGACGTTTTCCTTCGTGGTAACCGCGGAAATATAGAAAATAACCGTGCGGATTTTCGCGTCGTCGACACGCCCCTGCGTGCCCTCTTGTCACCACCAAGCTCGTTGTTGTTCCTCGCTGGCCGTGTGGTCGCCTCGCCTGACGTCCCAAGTGAATGAGGGGAGCTCAACACATATTTCCCGCTTGCGCTGGCTCTAGGTCTGTTGACCGCTGCTATTCGGCGACGTGTGCCCGTCGTACAAAAACGCATCCCTTGTCAAAGTTACACAAGGTTTCATGCTCAAGATTGGACAGTGTGCGTACAAGTGTTGACATACAACGATAATGACCACGTCCGCTCCCACGAACTCAAGTCGGCTCAACTGCCCCAAAACTGGTTCCCGTGCGTTCCCGTTTTTTTTATTGCACATTTCAGATTTTGACGTTCGACGAGGGGGGCATTTCCGGGCACTCCGACCACACCGCCGTCAACCGTGGCGTTGCATTGTTTCTCCGGACACGAGCTGTGACCAGACACACAGCTAGTATCGCAGGCGGTAGTGGTAGCAGCAGCATCAGTGCTTTAGATGCATTCGCGCTGGTGACCACGGGCATGCTGCGCAAGTACTCGGGTATGCTTGACATGCCTTGGTCGCTGGCGACATCTTACAGGCCGCCCCTCGGGGCGTTTTTCTCTAGCTGCAGCGCAAGGATAGCCTGGGCGGCGATGGCAGCGCACCACAGCCAGTTTGTTTGGTATCGAAGGCTGTTCGTGATTTTTTCACGTTACGCCTATGTGAACACGTTCACACGCATGCATGTACCGCCGCCGCCGTCGCCGCCGCCGCCACTGCACCGATGATTGGAGGTGGCCTGACTTGTCCAATTTGCCCTGTTGCAGGGTGAATTTCAATCCGCCGGGGTTGACGGTAAATTGCTTGGAATTTATTGTGCATTTGGGATCACTGTACGCGGAACGATGTGGTTTCTACTGCCGTGTTGGAATTTCAAAAGAGTTAGCGTTAGCTGGCACGCTGTCGTGCGATGGCCCTGCACCAAACAGATGGCTGTAGAGGCAGATTCCTTCACCCCGGCAAGCCATTGAAGGCGCATTTTTCTGTTTGCGTTGCGGACCAAACGGAGCCGAGGCTTGATCGAAGCATCCCTCAAGTCGCTAAAGGCGTTCCGGCATGTCGACATTCACGGCACGTTGCGTAGACAGCCTTGCTTTTGGGTCATAGACAAGCCCCCGTTATACGCCCAGTGGAGAACCGGTCGGCCGCTTGACACAAAAATACGAAACTTCGCTGGTTTAGCTGTGCACGCACCCGCGCAAAACTATGTCGCACAAAGGAATCTCAACTACACATCCAGCTGAGCGGAGCCCGTTACGTGGCCTCGAACAATAACGCGATCTCAAATATGCGGCGACTTCGCGAAAAGTGGTGCTCCCACAACGTCCCAACCTACTCCCGAGGTTCCCAGACTACAGATTGTTCTCCGCACAGTCAAGCCCAGACAGGCCAAAGGGCATCGATATTTTGTTCTTCTAAACCTACCATGGGGGGAAATAATAAGAAGAGAGCCTTCAACGAGGTCAAAAATCTAGCAGGTTACTCAGGAGGAATTGAATATAGACAAGGGGTAAAACAGCTCGGGTTTCGGGCTACAATATCGTCCTCGATGACCCCACGGTATGCCAGCTTATCGATTTTTTTTGGCCACAACACAGACTAAAGTAGACACATCTGGAAAGTTGATAATCTATCATATTTAGACGACGGCCGACGGTGATGTCGATCTACGCCACAGGGGAACCCTCCTAAAACAAACCATCTTTAATCCCCTTCAAAAACCCCTCTGCGTCCGGCGAGTTGGTTGATCTAGGTCACAACAATAACAAGTTTGATAGAGCACGGAGAGGTGACAACCCAGACGACAGCATATAAAAAATCTCCTCACCCACACCGTTTATTCCTAGCGCTAAAACAAACTCATGCGTGCTCGCATGGCAAGACACTGCGGACCTTCAACTGGCAATTAAAACACAAACTCTTCTCCGTTCCGCACCAATTTGGGAATGGAGAAAGACCGTACCGTACACAATTCAGCCTCGCTCTGCAGCCACACTATTAGAGATGACGTGGGTTGGAAACGTTATGTACAAGATAACCAAGAACATCGCCCACTGTCACAGGGCAGCCGCGTTGCTCGTCAAACCAGCCCCGCTGATCCATGGGTCCAAGGAGGCAGAAAGCAGTGCCAAAGAACGGCAGATCTCACCCCACCTGTGCCGGTATGCCCTGCAGGAAAGCAAACCCCATAGTCCACCGCAGGAACCACTGAGCATAAGACACAAACTATGACGCGCGCCACTGCAGGCTGTGTGCACTTCAATAGCACTCATGCGTATGGTGCTGTACACCGACGAGAACTCCTATCACTTCCTCTGTGCAGGCTATGATGTTGTGGGTGCAACTAACTCCGCCTTTTGCGCCCTACTATGCATATGCATGAACAAAGACCGGGGAACGTGTAGGACACGCCGGATGCGCTCGCGCCCCTGATTCATATATTCCATCGCCGTCCCTACTTATCATCTGCCTCAATAATTCCTTTATCGTAAACGGCAATGATACCGACAATCCACGTTTCAGCCGTGGGTTCCGTCCTTCCTTCACTGGTATGTCCTTCCCGCCCTTGAACAACGGGGGGCATTGGAGAGGAAATATCCGCAAGGCGCGCGTCGTTCCGTGTGCACCTCTCTGCATCGACAGGTAAGATTAGCCTACCACCACCCATTCCTGGCGGTCCATCCGCGGATTGTTTGAATGGTGCACCCCACAAGTGCTTGTACCGGTCCACAAAACGTTCTGGATCGAGCAGCCAGCGAGCCAGTTGAACAGGCGTCCTCCTTGCTGGTCGGCGCAACGGTAGCCGAGCCCCGCGCCGCCGAATATGCACTAGCTGCAGCTACCGTAGAAGCACCCGACAGAGTTGCGCACCCAGACTTGCCTCTCAGAGCTCGTCAACGGGTAGGGACCTTTGTATTTGGTCTCCTTCCTCACCCAACAGACGAAACACAGTGGGGGCACAGCGATCATGGAGGCCAATACGCTTGGTGTGATTGCCGACCAACACCCGACATAGGTTGGAATCCTGTCGTCGCCGTACATGGGCTCGACAACCCCAAAGCCGGCCACCACGAGGTAGTTCTCTCTGGTGTCCGGCGTGGGCCTCGCGGTCGTCGGCTTTTTCCGTCCCAACCCAAACATGCGCTTCCACACAAACGCGAGCAACTTGAATTTGATCTCTTGCTTGAGTCTGCACGCGGAGAGCACGGCCAGGAGAAAGAAATCGGCACCAGTTGATCTTTCTCTAAGATCCCAACGACTACGAGGTCGCATTTATCGTGTACGTACTTTTGACTCGCACACATGTCGCTTGAGAGACGCAGTCTCACTCTCTCCGTTCCATCGCAGTCTGCCGCCATCTCTTGTTTCCTCAATTTCAACAGTCCCTTTCGAACCGACGGAGCTGAACGAGCGCATATTTTGCGAACGACATCCCTGATGAGCATGCTCCCGCCACTTATCGCTATTTGCAACGACTTCCAACGCCGCTTCTACCTCCATGCGCCGAGGTGATCGCAATTCCCCTACCTCACAGAAAAAGGTGCAGCGAGCCACAAGATATGCCAATCACCGCCGTTTCCACAACAAAAAGATTAATCTATCATCATCGACCGTCTCGACTACCTATTCGCCGTCCCGTTCCAACCCACGGTGTTGTCTGGACACCTCTCGACTATCGACATTCCTGAAGGAGGTGTCCCTCCACCCCCTTCCGTTGCTGCAATGCATTCAACCTGCCCACTCCGGATCGATTCATCGTCGCCTCCGGTCGCACACCATCCCAGCGCCACATCAACCGGAGCAGACGATTCCGGCGGACAATAGACGCTCCCCGACCCACACTCTTTCTCGTGCGCGCTGGTGGACCCCTCTGGGCAGTAGTAACCCGCTTCGCACGCGCCTGCGCACCCGGCGTCTCCCATGCCTTTAACGCCGTACCGGCCCGCCGGGCACGCGATGCCTATTACTTCTTTGCCTGTCGATATGGATGGTGACGTTCCTGATGTGCAGTATCTGCCAGCAGGGCAAGGCCCAGAGCAGGCAGGCGATGAGAGACCGGGGAGGGAGCCGAAAGTCCCCGGGGGGCACGGGAATAAAACGCCTTCCTGACAATAGCTCCCAGCGGGACAGGTTTCCTGTTGGAGAGAACATCCGCCCAAACATGCAGAGGCAGAGAGGAGTACTTTTCTTTCATGTTGGTCGAAATTCAAACTCTGGTGTACAAAATAGGCCTCTCGTGTGCCCCTTAATTACAGTAGGAACAGTTGACGTGAGCATACCTTATCCTGGTGTTGTTTTCATCTTTTACTTGGGACGGATTTGATTTGCGTGGGATTGTTGTGATACGCCACCAACGAATCTGGGAGAGGAAATTTACGTTTTGGGGATCGATGTATCTATCTATTGTGGCGGGTCCAGAACACTACGTAGCGTAGCCCCCGAGCACGCCAAGATACACAGCAAAGACGCTTTGGCGCGCTCGTGGAAAAATTACGTTCTTGAGGGATTTATTCGTACAGCTAAAACCTACATCTCGAAGCCTGTGAAATCAAGTACCAAACAACGCAACGACGGTACTGCCGTCCACCCCCTTCCCCTACGCCGAAAAGCACAGCCGCAACGGGTGTCCACCGAAAAACACCGATAAAGTTTAGGTCTACGCTACCAACGATGCTGTGCCGAAGCGCTGTGCGGGGACCACTGATCACCTGTGCGACCCTTCGATCAGGCGGTCCCCCAACAGTGTAGTTCCCAGCTCCGACCTCCGAGGGGGAACTTGATGCCTCCGGGCAGAACCACCGGGGCCCCCCGCACCTCTCGCCGAGGCCGGCTTCGGCCGCCCCCGAGTAGTACCCGGCCAAGCTAGGCCCGGAGCACGAGGGGGAGGCGAGACCGTGGGATGACCCAACAGTCCCGGGGGGGCAGGGGAGACGGGCGCCGGCGACGCAATAGTGTCCGGGTTCGCATTCAGCTTGGGCCGTGCGGGTCTGCGCCGTGCAGTAGTGCGGCGTCGGGTGGGGTAGGGAGAGACATGGGGCGTGGCTGAGCGATGCATAGCGATGAGTACTTCCATGTTTGCGCCCCCGTGTGCTTTGGCTACTTGAATGCGAGTCTTTAGAGTACGACACTCTCCGTTTTTGCAATAAACGTGGACAGAGAGATCTACATGCCGTCGTTTGTGTTTGAGAGTGAGCGTTGACTCTTGTTGGTCAGAGAGATACGCTTCACGGGCCATCTAAACCGATACGACATCGGTAGGGTTAGACCCCAAACCTGCGATAAGCGCGTCGAATGCCCCACCCTCACCAGTTGTCCTGCCAACGACCAATTGTCACCCGAGCCTCCGTCGGTTGAGCCTTCGACATAGGTGTAGTATCCAACACCTACTGTCGTAGGAAACCCGGAACCACGAGGGCAGTAGTACTCTCCGGACCCACACTGGTGAGCTCGAGCGGAAGTGCTGCCAGGGGGGCAGAAGTAGCCAGGGTCGCACAGAGAGGCTAGGCACGACGAGTCGTCTTCTCTCGCACACACCCCTTCCTGCTTGGAGTACAGAGAAGACATGGAAGGAAGGGAGTCGCGCGTTTGTTGCGTTCCTTTCTTCGCTTGACCGTTGACCGCACGGTTTTGCGAAGCGATACACAGGGTAACGAGTGGGAGGTCTGGTGCGTGGCTCGCGTCCGCACGCGCTCAAGTGCTTGAAGACGCTTTTCAGACAACGAAAAGCTCAACCTGTTTGTGGTCCCAGGAGATGCCCGCTTTGTTGAAAAGGACTGAGGCATTGTCACGGGAGACGATGGTTGCTGTGGGAGCCAAATGCAACACCGGATGTGTTGTGGATCCAGAGGTTCGTAAATGAGGAAAAATCCGAACGCTGGCTTCAACCGTCCGACTACGAGAAGCCAGGAGTCCAACTGCAGCCAACACATGTCTCTTTTTATCTGGAGCGTCATGGACGAACGCTGGCAACGTTTGGGGGTTGCACAGGCGCTTGCAAGATCAAGCTGTAGCAGCAGTAGCGTGACGCTCTACGGAGCTTTCCTAGTCGATTCCGTACCTCGGTACACAACCCGTCCGTGAGGCCAGGCGCTCCCCCGAACCTTCCGGCAGGGCACGCATATTGAAAGGCGGTCACGCTTCCTGCTGGACAGTAGTGCCCCATCGCACAGAGCCCGGAGCACTCTTGCGTGGAAAGGCCTGCCTCACCTGAATTTCGCGGAGAAAGAAAACAGCATCCCGATCACGACTACATTTCAACATACTGGCCACGAGCACAACTCGATGTACGGCTCGATTGGCGTGTGAAAGAAGGACTAACACGCCAGGTTGGCAATGCCTTACCCCTTTTATTTCATTCGCAGGGCAAGCTCTACGTATGATCGTGACGCTCGACTCCAGACAGGCTTTCCCACAGCTTCAATCGGTGCGTGCTATGTCGTCTGAAGTTTCACAACTCTACAATTTGCTCGCCGGGGTATTTTTCACGCATCGAGGTGGGCACGTATTTGATCGATTTACGGACTGTACAACACTCCTACGATGATGCATCGCACCTCCGTAGGTACCAGCAGGGCAAGGAATAGGCTCAGTCGATCCCTCTGGGCAATAGGATCCTTCAGGACAGATGTCGCTGCAGTTGGACGATGTCAACCCCTTCGTCGCTCCGAAAGTTCCTGGAGGGCACGGCCTTCGTCTTCCGCCCACGCAAAATGCCCCCGCTTCACACTGTGCTTCTCCAGACCTTGAGCCCAAACATGCCATCGAGCAAAGTAGGAAAGAGTTTGGCGCTATTTCATATACGAACAGAGACAAAGGTAGAGTGGTGCCCGATCGAAGGTTGACTGTTCCAACAAAACCCGTTTCAAACGCAACAATAATATTAGCTGAAACAAGTGCTGAATTTTATACACGTTGTCTGCTGACTGTTTTCGAAGTATGTGTGCATACGGTTCCAATGCCGCCCGCACAGACATGACACCTCTGTGGGCTTCACTATCTCACATCGGTTCGATATTCCTGGTGCCTATCCAGTGTGCTACGAACCAAATCGCCCTTTCCCTCCCATTGAACTCAAGAATGCGATACTACTGCTTTCACACCCTCCGCAATATACTTGGAAGTGAAAAATACGCCGCGGTCCTCACCTCACACGGCGGGCTGTTGCTGTCTCTTGCTTGGCACCTGCAGTAGCCCCCGGCGGCGAACCGTCCGGGGCAACAGCGGTTGTGGTGTAGTATCCGCTCGTCGCCGGAGTCCGCTGGCCGCTCCCTTTCGGGCAGTAGTACCTTATGGACCCACACTCGTTGCTGTCGGGAGCCACAGAACTGTGGTGTGCCGATGTTGGCAAGGAACGAGAGATACAAATAGAAACGCGGAGGCCGGAAAGGACTGAGAAGAGAAGAGCGATAGGCGTCTTCGCAGCTGATCGACAGATCCTTGGGCGAGGGTTGAATAGGAATACATGCGATTCAGAGGTTAACTTTCACGAGAGGGTAAATCAAAAGCGATCGTAGCCCAAGGCAGCAATCTTCATCGTAATCTTTGTGTATGGGCCCTTACCCCGACAAGCAAAAGTAACCCGGTTGGCATTCCCCGCTGCAGGATTCGTCCGTCATTCCTGGCAAAGCGCCAAATATGCCGGGTGGGCACCTAAGCGTGGGCGTGGCGGTACCATCTGGGCAGTAGAATCCCCGCGGGCACACCTGTTGCCCCAGAGCACCCACAAACGTAGACGTGGTCGGAGCAAAGGGGGAGACTGTGGCTGGTTTTGGGAGCGGGCATTTTGCCATTTCTTAGCCAGCTACCACGGAAACACGAGGGGAGTCGGTGCTCGATGAATGCATTCGGTGGGCGTCGAAGGACGAGGAAAAGAGGTCAAAATGCTGCTCGCCTAGGAAATACATTCTGCTGCTACAACGGTTTGGCGTACGCCTAGCCGTGCCCGTACTCCATACAGAACAAGGATTGGTCACCAATGAGGTTGTTGGCGACCTTAGCTCTACATACTCTCACCGAGCTTTCTATTTTAACCTCTCCGTACGAAATTGATACACATCCGGGGCCTCAAGGTGCAGTCATATTGTCCGCTGATGCAGCATCTGCTTACCCGACCCTCAGAATTTCACGAGCTTCAAGCAGTACTCATATACGACGCCATAAAATTACATGTTATATAAAACTTACCCCCGGGCACCCCTTCCCAACCAGACCAGCGTTTTTCCCGTACGTGCCAGCGCGGCATGCCTCACATGCTCCGCTGTCAATACTCAAGAAGCTCCCTGCCGGGCAGCCGTCCTCCATCGCTTCCATAATAAAACCACCTTCGATCTTTGAATAAGAATATCCACCGCTTTCTGAAGCAACATCTCCGGCAGCAGCCCCCGCAGCCGTCGTCATCGCCGAAGCTGCACGGATGGGCACTCCTGCCGGACCCCAACACCCAACAATGTACGGAAATGAGGGAGTCGCTCGGTACGTGTAGGCGTACACTCCGGCTGTACTCCCGCCGGTATCATCGACCTGCTCCTCCCAGCGGCCATTGCACACATCGAGCCCCCAAGCAAGTGACAAGGTCGAATCGTATGGCCCGTAGAGTCTTCGACCGTCCATAGCAAATCCTAGCAGGGGAGATTCCCTCGGCGTTGAAGGCAAACCTTCCGGGTTTTCGTCTTCGAATCCGAGCAAAACATTCGCTGCTTTGTATCCGCCCGCCTACAATACAAGTTTTTTGGGGGCGAAGAGGTCAGGTCCACTCTATCACCTCATCACTTGGGTAGACACTTTCGTAGTCGGTGGACAAACAGCAGGGGAGTTATCGGTGGCCCCATCCAGACCACCAACGACAAAGACCACTTTGTTCACGGTGAAACGCCATCATCGACGAGTAGGAGGATGGCAATGCGGGCGCCTCCTCTGCTTACCTTACCTCGAGAACAGCGGCAGAAATCCCTCCGTTCAGACATGGAGGCATGACGCGGTACCCGTACGCCCCGGTTTTGGCCTGAAGCGAGCCGGCGCACTCGTCAAAAAGGGTTTCGTTCTCTGTCACCTTCCCCGGTAGTGGATTCACTGTATCAGCACCAGTTGCTGTGAGTGGAGAGAAGAAAGGCACGCCGTTGAGCGCCATCCCTATCGGGCGATCCTCCCTAGCCGCGTTGGTAAGGAACTCCGTGGGGTCCACATCTCGACCGAGAGCTATTTGAGCGTCTATCCCATCCTCGACGGAATTCAGTGGTATTGTCAAGTCCCACCGTTGCTCTTTCACGAGATGGTCCCACGGCTCATCCCCTTGCCCGTAGGAATGTGCGGGGATGCCGGAGGAAACCAAGCGCATGAACCAACTCCCCTGACGATCCCAGTCTGCCAATCAAACGAACCGAAGGTACAGCAGTAGTCTACAGGTGATGTAGCATGGAGGGTCGGGAAAGGATACAAACAATATACAATTAACATGCAATCCAACTCTCTACTGCTGCACGTGCTTCATATACCACCTGTTTAATAAGGAATTCAACACATCGGGGATAATATCATCTCACTCGCACCTTGATAACAGGTGGCTACCACGAGCGTTTTGTCGAAAAGGTCGGCGGGACACGCTGGCCGTGTGCCCAACTCGACAAAGCCATCTGACGACGAAGAAATTGTGCTAGTGAACGCCGACCCCGGTAATACTGTTAACAAAACCACGAAAACCCGAAGATCCATCCTTCCAAATCAATCACGTGCTCCCCGCAGCACGGAACATGCGATGCGATGTGCGGTACATGAGCACACAGACAGGCACGTTGCATGCGGCAAAACACCCCCACGCTCAGCGAACAGGCACTTCGATGTGCCGCAGAACCAGTAACACGCCGCCAGCGTTTGAAACCCATCTGGCGCCTGCTGCCTGCTGCCTGCTGCTGCCTGCCAGCGTGCACTTGCCCCTCCCGACTCCTTTTTGCCGCTGTCAATCAAGGACGCACCAGGTATGGCAAGGATCCGTCGTGTATTGCGCAACTTCTCCCCCTTGGCAAGACCGGGTTCATGTTTTCTTGTGATCATGCATGCGATTTTGGGCACGTCAACAGCCCATGCCCAACATCATGCGTCTACACATGCGTTGCTCTTCTGTAGTTGGATGGAAACTTCCAAGCGCCCGGCATTTAACATGAACGGTAATCTTGACGCCGGTCGGGTGCGGCTGCATGGTTTGTCACTGGGGTTACTGGACAGAGACGCGCGTCCTTTCGTAGCCTCTTTTGTCGCACCCTTCGTGCAGGATCTGTTTGTCTCTCCCAAATTCCATACCCCCCGCGCAGGTTGAACTTGCCGTGGGACAGGCACCACCAAAACCAAAAGTCCATGGCCGTGCTGCCGATGTATCGATGTATCCCTGCTGTACAAGAAGGAACTACAGCAATTCTGTCCATGCCTCATGCGTGCATCAGTAGACTAGTCCTGTACAGCGGTACGGCGGGTGGATGTACTTGTATGCATGGTAGACACAGAAGATTGTGCGCACGTCAGGTTTGTCCAAGTTTTGCTGGCTGCCGTTCTTCGGGCTTTTGCTTTCTTCACCTAAACATGTGGGCATGTGTTTTGCTCCTGCGTTGAACCATTTGGCAGGTGTTCCAGTACTACTGCTGCTCAAGCCGCAGAATTACTCCTACCCGTTGGTGCAGACGCTGCGTATCAGATTCTCACGCTCTCCATTTCCCCAATGTTCGCGCTGCCCACGTTTGCCTCGTGTCGGCGCAGTAACAGCAGCAGCCGCGTTGTAACAAAAGCATCAGAAGCATCATGAGATCAACCTGCGTCATCGCCGCCGCCGCAGCCCTCTCTTGCGCGGATGCCTTCTGCTTCTCCCCGGCGCGCATGTCGGGCGACGTGCTCGCACCGTTCCAAGCCGGCAAGGCCCTCAAGGTGCACGAAGTAAAATCCTCACAAACAAAGAAAGGTGGTATCTTTCTTTCTGCTTAACTGCTGCGGGGCATTCGAACGGGCAGTCTCCTGTCACATCTTGATGTATTGTTCGAAAAGAAATATCACTCGAGAGTTGCGTGTCGAGAAATGGCTGTGCAAGTATCTCCTGCCCGACACCCCATGATAGACAGCACCTGGTGGAGCGCTCTTAACCCCGTATTCCAGTGCCCCAAGGACCAAAACAAAACTCGTCGGCAGATGGCAAATAATTGTTTGCTTTGATAGGTGTTGAACGTCGGTTTTCACCCTACGAAATTGTTTGCGGCCTCCGCCACGTATTTATCGAGTGAGCTGTTTCGGTGACGTATTGACTTCACGAGAGGTAGACGACCGTCCTTCACACGGACGAAAGAGGGAGTGCCCCACAGAGTAGCTCCAACAGCAAGGAGATGCCCCGTGAATCGTCGCGGTGCCCCCTACCAACCAGCAATCTCACCAATCTGTGTGACACCAAATCATACAGCACATGTATCCAACACCAATGTTCGCAAACCCACGAACAAGCCTTTCGTTTCGCAGGTGATTTCCGGGCTGAACAAGTTCGATGCCGACCTCGTGTCCAAGGTTGCCCGGGCGGCCGCCGCCGGCGGGGGCACCCACATCGACATCGCGTGCGACCCGGACCTCGTGCGTGCGGCCAAGGCCGTGTCTAACGTGCCGGTGAGACAAGGGGAAGGGAATCAGCAGCGCCNCTCCGAAGCTCACAATTCTTGAAGCCTCTGGCTGTGTCCCGTGGCGACAACACGACCCTCTTGAAGAGGCTCGACAGGAACCCGCTGTGGGTTACCTAGAATGCAGAAGTCGGGGGGGGGGGGGGGGGGGGGGGGGGGGTTGGGGATCGGAATGCGAAACCCCTCTTCCCTATTTCATGTATGCATAATAAGAATGAAATCCTCGCCAAGGCGGCCCAACAACGGAGGGGGGGTTGTTGACGATATCGTATGTGTACAAGGTGCCGTTCTTCAAAGTTTGATATGCATGTCTGCATCCGATGTGAGGGACCCCACGGTAGTGGAGATGGGCAAACACTCAGGTCAAACCTTGATTGTGGGAGTAAGGGATTCGTATTCTGTTTTAATGCGAGGTTGTCGATGAACTGCCCTCCTGATGGGGCCTACCCACCTGCAAATGTAAATTCGTCCAAAAGTTTGAGATTTTTTGGCACATGTGGTTTGGAGGCCGCTCACTTCATATTGCGGACTTTTTCATAGAGCTAGGTCCTATGTTGCGGAGGGCAAGCGTGATGATCGGTCGATTTCGGAATTCTGACGTACGAATAGCAGGCACTCGAGAAGGTCGCCCCGCTCCGCCCCACCCCCGGTAGACGCCCTATTCCGAACAACAGAGCGAGTTGAGTCTCTCTTTCTGACCGCGTTTGAACAACATACTCTGATTTCGAACACCACCGGCTGCCAAAGAGAAGGAAGGAGACACCCAACCTGGATTGAGCTGAGCGTGCCCGTGTTTCCTTGCCCGTTTTCATGTTTTTGATTTCGTGCTAGGTATGCGTGTCGGCGGTTGACCCCGAGCTGTTCCCCGCGTGCGTCGACGCCGGCGCGGAGATGGTGGAGCTCGGAAACTTCGACTGCTTCTACGATCAGGTACGTCATATGAGCGGCTGATCACCTGTTGAAGGTGGGCATTGTGCACATGCTCTGCCTGTGCAATTTTTTGAGCCCCCCCTTATTTTTTCTCAATTCGTAGTTTGATGGGTGCCCAAGCGGGTAATACGCGGGCGTGAGCCAAGAAAAATGGGGGAGGGGGGGTTGAGGTTCAGCTGTTGTTGTCGCGGATAGCATCATTTTTCACCATGATGCAACTTGTTTTCTGTTTTCGGACAACCTCAGGGACTCACCTTTTCGGCGGAGGACGTGCTGGAGATGACCCGCAAGACTAGGGCGCTGCTTCCGACCACCCCTCTCTCGGTCACCGTGCCGCACACACTCGATCTCGACGACCAGGTGAATGATGCGCATCAGTGTAGGCGTGTAAGCGTGTAAACTGCCGCGTGGTTTGAACGATAATTTTTGTTTCGCAGGTCTGGGTCGCAATTTTTGCCCTTGCACTTGATTTGAAGAGGAACGAACGTAAGAGTTGCTGGGAGAGAGGAGACGAGAGCACTTGGAAAGCCAAGGCACGTCCCGCTAGGTCTGTATCGGCATGCGCTTGTACGTAGCGCCCGAGAGCCAGCACCTCTCGACATGCGCTACTGGGATACACGAACGCTTGATTGATATTATGTGCAGGGTGGTAGCTTGTTGGCAGTACCTGGCGAGAGGCCCGTAAGCACCATGTTGCGACAGAATCAAGAAAAGCGAACGATGGTCAGGCATAAATCGAAGAATATCATCGGCAGTTACTCTGGATTGTTGTCTCTCTTATTTTTTTCAACCCGTCTGTTTCCATCGCTCCCAGCATCTACCCACCGTATGGAGTTCCGATCCAGGGTGAATGTCACTCAGAGAAAGTTCCTCCGCGATTCATGCCTTCAGTTTTACTGCGAGAATTTCCCAGCAAACCGCCATCCCTTGTCGCAACGAAGAACCCCAAAAACATATTTTTATGTCTGCGATCCACCTGTCGTGAGGTGCGCACATGGCTTGGTGCATCAACCGCTGTTGCTGCCCTGTAACAACCGCACTACATGCGCGCTTGAATGCCCTCCCTCCCTCCCTCCCGACGGTGACGAAAAACAGGTGGACCTGGCGGTGGAGCTGGAGGGTCTCGGTGTAGACGTTATCCAGACCGAGGGAAAGTTCAGCCTCGACCCATCCAAGTGAGTGCAGGGGGTCTGTCAGACTGGCATCTGACATTTGTTTCGTGGATGGAGTGGAAAGTCCGGAGACGGGAATTTCTGTGTTGAGTATGAAATCGCGTTGCAGATCGAAGGTGTGGATCGCCCTGAGGCGGGAGTTGCTGTGTTAAGTTTAGCATCTTGTTGCAGATCGAACGTACTTCTTTTCTTGCGCCAGGGGAGGTGGTGTACACGTCAGAGATAGATATATACACAGCATGAGCAGATTGATGTTCGTCGTTTCGAGGCTCCCGCGTTGCTCTCCGTTTCGAAAGAAGGCGCGGAGGTAATGTATGTCGGGATCAGTTGTACTCGCCCTTTTCCTTCCCGTGCATCCCTCCGCATGTCTCTGCTGTGTTGGGAGAGTGGTGCCCTCTTCAACCCTTCAAATACGCCGTTTCTGCCGATGCCGTCAGGGGTGGGATCCAGGGAGCGATCGAGCGCGCCGCCCCTACGCTGGCGGCCGCCCACGCCATCTCCAAGGCCGTGTCCATCCCGGTCATGGCCGCCTCCGGCCTCAGTGACGTCACCGCGCCCATGGCCTTGGCAGCAGGGGCTCGTGGAGTTGGCGTTGGATCCGCGGGTGAGGTGCAGGTAGCTGTAGCATGGAGCCATCGACGGGCTACACAGTTAGGGGTGCCAATCGGGCCGATTTTGGCGGCAAAAAAGTGACCGGTCTATTCGAGGATTTTGGGGAAAAAGGGGGGGGCACGCGGATTGTTGGTTCTCAGCTCAGCTCTTGAAATCATTCCGATCAAAGTATACTTTATCCTCCGTATGTTCGTTCAAGAGTACCTGCGTCCAGGCAGCGATGTGGCTCTTCATACGTTACACACATCTGGAGACAGGTCATCTACACGTGACTGCGGGTTCGTTTTCTACTGGCGTTCAATGGGCGGGCGAACAACACAGAAAACCCTATGAAATTCGGTTTGAAGGCTCACGCTCGTGGCCGCGTTTGGTGATCGTAGAACAGCGGATCCGCAGCGCACAGCCTCGGGGTTTCAGCGACACAACGCAAGAAACCGAACTAGAATCGCACAAACTACAAGCGAGAACCGCATGTCTGAAAATGGCCAGTCAAGCACGCCAAGCACCGCGGTCGAGGTCCCCAAAAAACGCAAACGCTCGGCCTTTGGCGCGGGAGGAAAAAATCGATTTCGTCGCAACCTCAAGAAAAACGAACGCAAATACATAGAGCGGGAGGGGCGGACCTTTGCCGACTCGGCCGGAGCAGCGCACACACAGCGCGCGGTCGAAAGGGGCGGTGTTGCCGTCGCGCAGAAAGCGCTGGTAGAATAGGAGCAGGAGTTGATCGAAAGTAGACAGCGCGAGGCGGCGAGCGCCGCTGGGTGCAGCATTGCTCAGGAGCTCGCGCGAGAGAGCACCGAGGCGCTGAAGGAGGAGAAGGCTAAGAGAGAGGAGGCAGAGCGGTCGCACTCGCGTATGGGAGCCGGGTGTTTTTGGTTCTGTCGGGGTTCTTCGGAGCGTTCTATGTGATTTGGTTGGCTCGAGCGATTTTCCATCTGGAAGATCCAGGTCACTTTTTGAAATTTTTTCCTATAGGAAATTTGACCGATTGGGACCCTTAACAGTCTGTGCTGCTTGGTTCCGCCAAAGATGGTGTTGCGTGCGCGAATGTGTTCGTGGTCAATGACGCCCCTGTGCCACACGTGTTCTGAGTCCCTGGTGGTAGGAGGGGTGACAAGAGTTTTCGTTTGGTGCCTCACGCGGCACTATTATTGTGTTCCTGCGGCAACGTGAAGTATGCCACCATCAGTTCCGCGACCTGGAGCTCGGATATTTCCGCGAACAAACATCTTCCCCTCCCTCTTTTTTTTTTTCTCTTCATCGTTCCCATGCTTGTGTCACGCCAGTCAACAAGCTCAACAGCGAGATCGGAATGGTGGCTGTGGTACGGGCAATCGCGTCTGCCATGGGGCTTCCCAAGCCGTCGGCGGTCGAAGCGCCGGTTTCTGCGGAGAAGGCGACGGCCTAGGCTCACCCCTTAGTCGTCAATAGCTTACAAATTTCGTAGCGTCTTTCGCGTGACATGACATGGCAGCCGAGAAGCATGCGCTAAATAGTAATGGGGGTGCGGCTACGGGCTAAAAGACCGTCAACCTTTGGCACTGCCTCGGAGTGTCGCCGCTATTTCTCCACAACATTAAGGAATCAGGGCGGGGGGTAATGGCACATGGATGCCGCCCGCCAATCGCGCATGTATAGTTGCTTGGCGCGTGGGAATTCTCTGCGCTTGCTTTAATTTTGTAGATGGGTTGTTCGTGGTGATTTGATTTAGGTAGGTTTGACGGCAATGACTTCTTTTGCGGTGTTTTCGGTGACCGGGGGGAGGGGGAGGTGATGCTGTCAATTGCTGTTGTGTTCTTTCGGGGCCTTGTGCATTTGCTCGATGGTTTTATGGCCAAGGGAGCCATTAGTATGTGTCTGTTGTTGCCACCACTGCATGATCAGGAACCGAAGGACGGACAAAAGGTCTAAATTGATTAGTTAGATCTGTCATCTATAGGTCAGGTCTATCAGAGCCATAAGAGACGCATGTAGATACCAGCACTTTTCCAACCTCTGTTGTCCGTGCACATGTTTCAGCTGAGAGGGGCAGCGTTTGCCGAATAACTAAATGCCTAACCGGCATAGAGTTAGCAACTGCAGCAGCGTCCCTACCAGACCAGACGAGAAGAGAGTAAGACCAAGAACCAGAGGTGCAGAACACATGTACCGTATTTGACACAAGATAACACACCCCCTTGACCGATTTTCGAAGCTCGATTTCTCAACTGC
>CACKRE030000182.1:46727-56956 GCA_902602495.3 Ectocarpus sp. CCAP 1310/34 | reverse complement strand
GCCCCTCCTTCGGCGTTCGTGGACTCCGCGGCGGCGCTCTCCCTAGCATCGCCGCGATCAGCGGCACCCTCCATGGTGCCAGCTGGCTCCTTCTTCTTGCTTGCCTTCATGGTATCTTCCACTAGCGACAATAGCTGGCTCATCTGATCCGTCAGCGAGCTAACTTGCGTCCTCAGGGCCACGAGCTCTTCTCTTGACCTCTTTCTGTCTTCCGCCGCAGAGTCGCTGGAGGAGTCACCCCCATCTTTGCGACCTGACATTCCTAATGGACTCTCCCTCGAGGGACTGACACTAGTGTGTTCGTATATGTCCTTTACTTGGAAGGGGAAGACGTTTTATCTCTTGTATTAGACACGCAAGGGGAGTAGGGAGAAGTGAAGCCCTCTTTGGAGTTCGAGGGGTCCCCGCACATGCAACAATTTCAAGGTGTACATATGCCCCATCTGCGTGCCCTCTGTTGTTGCCGGTAGATCTAACCAGTCCGTATCCAAACACACGAACAGGGCAGACGACAGAATCTGATGATGGGAGAAAATCTATATAGTCTATATATATCCCTGATTGATCAAATGCCGTGAACTATCGTTGCCAAAGAATGGATGTCGAGCCAACTTCTTGGATGTGCGAGAAGGCTTGGTTGGGCCGTGTCGTGGAACACACAAGTTGCGTGTGTGTTCGGCGGTTTGTTTCGTCATGATCAGCTCGAAGCTGTGCCCTGTTCTGTCCGACGTTCAATTCCTGTGCGGCGGTGTATGAAGCCCAACAGGGCATAGCATGCGTAGCCTTGTTGTAATGCACGTTTCCGGTGCGTCGGTGAGCTGTGTCGAGCAGCCTGGGCACCGAACCATGAAGTAGTCCTCAAACATGCTATTTGAAGCTTTTTTTTTTGTTTGTGTGTGTGCGTGTTTGTCGGCGGCGACCCTTTCTAACGGCCCTCCATGCCACTTGTAGGTACTGCGGTAGGCTCCCGCGTGAGGTAACGCTGTATGTGTGCCGGTAGCGGCAAGACACAAACCTCCGCGGGGAAAAAGAAAGCTGCTGTCAGATACGGCAAGGGTAGACTACGCGGTACCAGTTGAAGCGTTGTTGCAATCGTCCTTGCCTCTGCTAACTTGTCCCTTTTTCCCTCTCCGTTTGTATCCTCCCTCCCGCCCTCCCTTGTCGTAGGTTTATAAATCAGCGGGGTTTGGGTAAAATTCGTCGTATTCATATTTTCCCTCCCCCTACTACTCTCCCTTTCCCCGGTGTTTGCCATCGGGGTTGGGTTTTCGTCGCTTGGCAACGACGTTGTAAAACAAGCCCATTCACTTCATGAACTCGGCAATCAGGTTACCGTTTTTTTTTTTGCCTTTGGTGTTTTTTTGGCGGTAACCATAGTGGTGGCCGAGTAGATCATGTGCGGGGTGGAAAACCCTCACTTCGCGCAAGGGGGATGATCGCACCACGTTGTGTTAAAATGGTCAAGCACCCTCGAGGCAGTTACACAGTGCTTACAACTGTCTCTGGAAGTGAAAGCACCAGAAAATAAATTAATTCATACGCAGCTGTCATCCGTACGCAAGGAAGTAAGCACAAGATGCCGAACACCCTTAGCAGGATGCAGCGCACCCTTCATGCGACTCGCCGAATATCTCACGGCGCTTCGCGCTTGGTGATGTGAGAGCCTGGTCCGGTGAGAACCCGGCGTGCTCCGTCCCGGCTTTGTAGGGATGCGAGGTCAATGGTCTAACGACTACGGCATGCACGACTATGAGTACACCCCCCCCTACTACTCTCCATCAATCTATCTATCTGCCTGCGGACGTCCCTCTCTCCTCACATGTCCCTCTCTGTCCTCCTCTCCACCACCTGTGTCTTTGTGCTTGCCCGCTGTTTTCTACGCTGAGAATCATTGCCTCTTTGATCCGAAATCGGACAAATGCTGGAAGCGGGGTCAGGACATGCGGCGCGAGTTAAGGAACTACACAGCAGTGCATTATTACAAGTCAAGTACGTTTGACATCCCTGGGTTCTGTCTTCTGCGGTCATTTTTGAACCGGGTACATACAGTCGATACACGTCCTGCTGTGGTGAATATTACACGTGCACGTCCTGCTGTGGTGAATGTTACACGTGTGTGAATGGGGGATGTCCTGCATTACCGATTGCTGGTTGCTTTGCCTATCTATGGAACCTTGCTTTTGCTTTGGCGGTGAAGTTGACACTCCTGGGGTTCGGCTCGTATTGGTCAGGAGCGACAGTAAGCGCTGTTGCGTTTTTGTCAATTTTTTTCCCTACACTCTGGGAGGCATGAGGTTTGTGTAATCCACAATAACACCGCGCTGTCATTAAAGATTACTCCTTGAAGATTTCTTTCTTACAGTTGCTTTGAAAATTGAACACACTTCCTGCTCAAACTTTGTGGGGGTTCTCGGCTGCATCTGTGGTTGTTCGTTGGGCAAGTGTTGGTGGCACCGTTGACTTAACTACCCCCCCCTCATTTTATGCTTCTTCGGCTGTTTCATCCTCCACGGTGGCACATAGACTATATATGAAGCGCGATAAACGAGCAGGGGCAGCCGAAATCTGGACAAGAGAACGGCAACGTCATGCCGGAGGTAATCGAGAAGGTGTGGAACGACCAGGTAGAAAAGGCTGCCACCAAGAAGATGAAGGAAATTCCGAAAAAAACAGAGGGAGGCGCTGGAGAGGATGGCGAAGACAAAAAAATCGATATTAGCGGAAAGGGTCATGATACCGGCTATCCCCAAACGTGAGGACCTCGTTAACAAGGAGCTTCCCGAGAATTTCCTCCCTGCCCATTGGCTTACGTGGTTGTCTTACGGACCTCTGGGCACCCACGCGGACGAGGACATATCTTTTTTGTCCTCCAACGGCCCTGATCTTGAAGGATTAAGTGACGGAGGCATCAGCGAAGACGATAACGACGGCGGCGGCGGCGAATTTGAAGTCGAGGATGCGAGTGGATACGCATCTCCCTCGAGCTCCTTAGAGGGAAACTCCAGCGGCGACACCGGCGAGGGCACTCTAAGAATGGTTCCAGCATCTAACGCAGGAAAATCGAATGGGAATTAAAGGGCCAAGAGCAGTGATGGGCCGTCTGAGGGAGGGAGATCGGTCGTCTAGAGTAAGAGGGCAATGAAGTGCCTTCCTAATGCCAACGAGGTCCTCGGTAGGAGGGCCACGAAGGAAAGGAATCGGGAAGAGATAAAGAGAACGCGGGGCAACCAAGAGGGTTGCAGGAACAGCTCAGGCTTGCCCAAGACAGCTCCGCCGTTCTGCTGCAGGTGACACAGCAGGTAGTAGGAGTTGTCCGTACCATGGAGGAAGGGTCGGAAGCAGATCGGAGAAAGAAAAATCTTGCCAACCTGGAAACGTTGGAGAAGCTGTATCGCGATATGGGCAACGAGGCCAAGGCAAAAGAGTATCTTATGCAAAGGGTCGCTATACTCGAGTCGTCGATGGCGCCGGTTGGTGGTAGCGGTGCCGGTGCCGCTGGAGTCCCCACCTCTAGGGGCGTGGACGTCACGGAAGGCGTTCATGGTGGCAGCGCCGGTGAGGGGGGCGACGTCATTGACGTGGATCTCAGCGGAGGCACGAACGGAAACCGGAGCGACAACGAAGCCTCCCAGGAGACTGCCTCTGTATGGGCGGGCGCAGTTCAAGCCGCGCGCAACCATACCAGGGTTAGAGGAGGTCCACGATCGGCAGCTACGACGGGTGCAGCTGCAAAGTATTTTGCCTCACGCAGGGCTACGTTCAGCGGACCCGCCGCTGCCGCTGCCGCTGCCGCCAACAATGCCGCCAACGTTTTGGCGGTGGACAGTTCGGATAGTGACGCGGATGGTGGAGGTAATGACGATTTTGTAATGCACATCGACGGTGAATGATGTCGCAAGGAAGCTTCCGTGGGCAGTTTCGGCAGGGGCTGTAGGGGTGGCGGCGAGGGAGTGGGCGCTGCAGGCGGGCCGAAAAGGCCGCGGTGCAATAAACACCGCGTTCCGTGCAAAATTATGGTTCTTCAAGTGAGTACAATCGTGGCGTTGTTGTGTGGCGATAATGGGGTACCTGCGTGGAGGTTTGTGGCGCTCATCGGGCGATGTGTTGGTCGTTCGTCTCAGACTCCGGCCTGATCAGTTTGGTAAATTCGTTTTGGGCATCTGGGTGTATCGCAAACGCAAGAGCTCAACTGACCTCACCACGTGTTCCTCCCCCCCGCCCTCCCGAAATACCGCCACCCCAGGGCAAGAGATATTGGGAGTGCGGTGAGAACCTCGACAATATGTGCGACCACTTCGAGTCTGCGGGCGGCGTGACGGAGGAGGACGATTCCGGTGAGGCTTTGGATGCTTCAGCGGGTACCGCTGGTGCCGCCGCGAACGGTGTTGGCGTTGTTTCCGTGAGCGCTGCAGGCGGCGGCATGGGGATGGGAGACGGAACCGCCACAGGGGGTGCTTCTGCTGCCTCGGGTGCTCCTCGTGCCGTCACGAACGGTGCTGGCGGAGTTGCTTCCGTGGGCGCTGCAGGCGGCGGCATGGGGATGGGAGACGGAACCGCCACAGGGGGTGCTTCTGCTGCCTCGGGTGCTCCTCGTGCCGTCACGAACGGTGCTGGCGGAGTTGCTTCCGTGGGCGCTGCAGGCGGCGGCATGGGGATGGGAGACGGAACCGCCACAGGGGGTGCTTCTGCTGCCTCGGGTGCTCCTCGTGCCGTCACGAACGGTGCTGGCGGAGTTGCTCCGTGGGCGCTACAGGCGGCGGCACGGGGATGGGGANTTCCGTGGGCGCTGCAGGCGGTGGCATGGGGATGGGGGACGGAACCATGGTCATTGGGGGTGTTGCTGCCGGCGGCGACATGGGGGGGGCTCACGGAGCCTCCGCCGCAGGAGTGCGTCTGCTGCCGCGGGTGCTTCTCGTGCCGTCACGAACGGTGCTGGCGGAGTTGCTCCGTGGGCGCTACAGGCGGCGGCACGGGGATGGGGAACGGAACCATGGCCGTTGGGGGTGTTGCTGCCGCCGCGGGTGCCCATCGAGCAAACACAAGAGCTCTTGCTTGGGAAGCCATCACGAACCAATTCCCCAACGGTGGCTAGGTGGCGGGTGCAGCTGCAGCATACATGGCCGCTTTCGCAGCCCAAAAACCAGCCGACTCTAGGTTGACGGCAACACGTACGCCGAGCACGTTTGTGCGAGTTTTGCGCGACGTGTTTCCTCGGGCGGTGGTTTTGTTTAAGGAAAAAGGAATGTTGCCGCGGTATTTGTGTACTTATGTTGAGCCGCGGTGATCGTCAGTGGCTTCGCTTGAAACGCCTGCTGTGAGAAGTGTTCAAGTATGAGTTAGAAGGTCGAGCGAGAAGGAGAACACATTGTCTCTCTCTCTTTTTCTTACTTTGTTTGGCAATGGCAAGGGGATGACTTCCACTGCACAGATTTACTGGTGGTTCAATTTTCCTGAATACGCCTTCCTCTCTGCACGGAGTACTATTCAACGGTAACGTTTTCTCCAACGTTGGACACTTTTGTTTTCGACCGAAATGTCGCGCAAGGCTGTTAGGATTTTCAGAGATGGGTAACCACCTCCTGCCTATGTAGTCTCTGCGGGAGAAGGTTCCCCCTATTTTCTGGTTAGGAATGTCGAGGATTCAGTGCTTCCGACTCGTGTCGGTACATTGCTTGCCAGTGGGTTAATGGTTTGTTGTGGGGAGCTTGTTGGTGATTGATGCACTTGTTATTGTGAACAGTATTGTAAATGAACCGGCGTTTACCGGCTGGAAGGTAACGTCAACATTTACGCAGTTGGGTACTTCTGCCGTATTCCAAAGGAAGGTTGATCCCATGTCGATGTTTCCTGACATAATTCTTGGGGTTTACCGGCTGGAGATGCATTGTGCAGCGGAATTAATGTAACCGAAGAACACCGTGAAATATATATAAAATTCTAATTCGATCAGTGATGATATCGGCGTCGTGTTTTTCGTTTCGGTGTCGTCTTGCGTGATGAGACGCTGTTGAGTCATGGCATCAGGAGCTTGGCCTGGCCGCATTTGTTCGGAGGCTTTTCGTCAGAATCAGTCCGATTCCGAATGGCATGGGTGTCTTGGGGAACTAACAAGCAATACTATGAGGAGGAGGCGTTTGGAAGATGTGTTTTTGATAGTGTGGAAGGTTCGCGGTTTAGGTTAGGGATAGTTAGGGATTTGATGCGAGTAAAATCTTGACGTAGTTCCGTGTGGAACGACCGAGAATTTCCGGGAACGTGTCTTAACTTGGGGGGGGGGGCAGTTTGCCAAGTGTGGTACTGGGCACAACGAACAATTGGTGGGTCCTTGGCGGCCAAGTGAGTGCATTGGAGGTACCGTGTGCCATGATGCAGTTCCTCTCGCGAGAATGCCGGGTCTTCAAACTTTTAATATTCAAGCTGTAGCGCCTGACTTATGCAACGGCCCTTGTTTTAGGGGCGACCTCCATTAGAAGCAAAAGACAAACAAACGAGAGATCGCACCGACCGCTGCGATACGCATGTCACTTCTGAAGGCACCCTCGTCGCGGTGACACCGTCCCTGGGGTTTCCACCTACGCTGCGTTGCTTCGATACGATGTGCATCGTGATTGATCACCGTTGGTTCCCCTAAAACTCGAATGATGTTCTTCACAGCGGTGACCTCACGCCCCAACGCCCCCCATCTCCCCCTCCCCCACTAAATCGTCGCACCACAAACCTGGTCGGAAAGGTGTTGCGCCAAGAGCGGCGATTACTCCGGCACAAACATGAGTCAGAACCACGACCACATTTAATTGCTACTCTCAGGGCAAGATTCCAAGATACTGCCAGTAGACTGGGATTCCACATACCAGAGACCTTCTGGGGACAAAACACGCTTTCGAAAGACGACGTACAGAAAAGACTACATCCAGTGGCGAAGTGATTTGCCGCCATCGTACCCAATTCATAGCTCAGCGGAGAAACTAACGACCACACGAGACCGCCCACCCTCCAGCGAAACTAAACTCAAATCATAGAGGACCCAGAAGTTAACGTACAGTCGGAGGGACGGACAACGCCGACAACACGCCCCCACCCCCAGCTCCCCGCCAAAGGACACCTACGTAGCAATATGTGACTTGCCAAGAGTCCGTCACGACCTTTATTCACCCAACGGTCCTCTACACCCATCGGTAAGCGAAGTTGGTCACCAACTTCTGCCTCAGTTCGAGGAAGTCGTCGTCCCACTCCACAACCTCAGCCTCGTGCGTGATCGCCATCCGCCGCGCGTCAGGGTGCACGATGTGGTCGTCGAGGTTGCCGTCCGCTCCGGCCCAGTCGCAGTCGGCCTCCAGCAGCTCGATCCCGTCGTAGGCGAGAAGCATGTTGTGCAGTATGACGCACCTGAAGAAGCTTTTGTCTATTCTCTCTCTCTTCCTGTAGAGGAAACCCATCTTCAAAATTCTGAACTGGCCCTTGAAGACGCCGAACCAGCACTCGAGTTGCCTCTTGAGNGCAGCTCGATCCCGTCGTAGGCGAGAAGCATGTTGTGCAGTATGACGCACCTGAAGAAGCTTTTGTCTATTCTCTCTCTCTTCCTGTAGAGGAAACCCATCTTCAAAATTCTGAACTGGCCCTTGAAGACGCCGAACCAGCACTCGAGTTGCCTCTTGAGTCCTGCCTCGGCCTTGTTTGATGGCGCCCTGATCGGACTCTGGAGCTGCCTCCACTAAGCAAAGAGGGATTGATGGCGGGTTAGCGGGCGGTAGGGATTAACGTTAGGGATGCCAGGGCGGATGTACCACACATGACTTGAAGACGCACATCGGAACCTCAGAGGAATACGGCGGAACAGCATACCATACGTTCAACGTCAAATATGGCATAGTGCACATCAACTACCATCGCCTTTCGCGGAGACGAAGACCGTGAGATACCGAAATGTACAGAGAGGTTGGAGCGGGGACCTGGTTCAGTCTCCCCCACCACCTACCTACGCCTTCTGGCGGGGTAAGAGCCAACAGCTTGTGGAACTGGCGTACAGACAGGCAGACAAGCACGTTTACACATACATACAAGGTGTTCGGGAAAAATTAATTGTGGGTACCCAAACACAACCAGGGTGTTCGGTCATCAAATTTCCGCGCCTGACCAGACGGTGCCACAAAGCCGTCTACAGTACTACGCATTTATTTTCCGAAGAGAAAATTCCTCTCTCACGGAGCCTGTCGTAGTAAGTTGACCGAACACCCATGACAGAGGACAGAGGACCACACAAACATACAGACCTAGAGAGCCGCCCGAACTCCTGAGTTACTAGCCGCAAGATTCGACAAAGGCTTCACGCATCAGCAAAGACTCTCTCGTCCCCTACAAAAAAGATTAAGCCCCGGGGTCTCGGCATTTTCCCCCCGCTGGGCGTCACGGTTTCTGTTTATGCTGGTGCGTACCGTAGTTTTGCTCATCATCCACAGAAAAAAAAACACCTTCCCGAACCAGCGAACAAGAGAAACTACAGACGCGAACGCNCCTGAGTTACTAGCCGCAAGATTCGACAAAGGCTTCACGCATCAGCAAAGACTCTCTCGTCCCCTACAAAAAAGATTAAGCCCCGGGGTCTCGGCATTTTCCCCCCGCTGGGCGTCACGGTTTCTGTTTATGCTGGTGCGTACCGTAGTTTTGCTCATCATCCACAGAAAAAAAAACACCTTCCCGAACCAGCGAACAAGAGAAACTACAGACGCGAACGCGTGCAATTATACACGTGAAACGCACCCCCGAAATAAAACAACACGGGCCCGCTCACGTTGTGATATCCGCCGTCCACTATCAACCATAGCCCTTTCTCCTTGACATCCTCTCCGTCCATACCCTTCAGAGTGTACTCCACGTCCTTAAACCAGCCGTCTCGAACCGCCATCGCGAACTTATCGAACTTGATGATGGACTTGTCGTTCTAGGCCCCGGGGAAACCCTATTTGATATATTGGGGGTACTCGTAGCATAGTATGACGGGTAAGATCTTCAGTACGTACGGACGGAAATTGCAGTGATGTGACACGTCGTCAACGATATTCGCGTCGAGCTTAGTTTGGAGTTACATCGCTTTGCGGCGATCAGCAGCAGTCACCGATGAGCACCCCCGACCGAAACCGAGACCGAGAGAGCGACCGTCAAGCAGTGGACGACGTCGCCCGGATCAACGAGTTGGTGAACGAAAGAATAGCAGCGAGACTGGTCGAGATTACAAGGCAACAAGACGAGCAAAAAGCAGAGGAAAGATCACGCCCGGAGCGGGAACGACCACGAGACACGCCACCAGCAACATGCGGGGCGACCATCGGCCGGCCCGTCCGCAGACGACATCGCCCGCACTCTCGCCGATGCCCTGACCAGCCGTCTTCAGATTTCACCCGCAGACACGGGTAGAGTACCAAGTAGCGCAGCGACTCTTAGGATAACTGAGGTTAAGCGCCTAGCGCCGTGGGATGGTATGTATAGGCACGGGGAGGATGAACAGGCAAGGTTNACCACGAGACACGCCACCAGCAACATGCGGGGCGACCATCGGCCGGCCCGTCCGCCGACGACATCGCCCGCACTCTCGCCGACGCCCTGACCACCCGTCTTCACATATCACCCGCAGACACGGGTAGAGTACCAAGTAGCGCAGCGACTCTTAGGATGACTGACGTTAAGCGCCTAGCGCCGTGGGATGGTATGTATAGGCAAACAGGCAAGGTTTTTGATTTTTCGATCGAACATGATTGCTATGTTTGCGCAAGAAGGAGTCAGGGAAGTGGTATTGAGTGACCACAGAATTCCAGTCAGGCTAGAACGGGTAGACATGGAGGACTTAAGTAGGATGCACTCACCTGAAACGGTAGAAAAGGCGATCACGGCGTGGAATTTGATCATCACGACAATCACCTACATGCCTGTCTTGACCCAGATTATCGCTGATGGTAGTCCCAGTGGGGGTTGGAAACGATTTCTAGCATATTACGAACCCCAGGCGAGCGCAGAAAAAACACGGTTGACTTCGGAATACCATGCCATAAAAATGCGAGTGGGTGAAAGTCCGCAGGAATACTTCGGCAGATTTGCTGTTTTCCGCAGTAGGTTAGCCTCACACGGCGTCACATACCCCGACGATGATGCCAATTTGCACGTTGTGTACAACTTGTCTTCCGAGTACAAGATGGAGAAAGCTATGCTGTGTGCCCTTCCGACCCCCAATTTGACCC
>CACKRE030000182.1:30325-42983 GCA_902602495.3 Ectocarpus sp. CCAP 1310/34 | reverse complement strand
AGGACGAGTTGGATGGGGATTACATTTGAGAGGGGCGTCGTGACAGGTATGAGCATGCAGGTGTTTGTGGATGCCGACTATGCAAGCAAGGCGGCAGACCGGAGGTCGGTGTCTGGGGGGCTAGTGATGTGTGGGGGGGGGCTGTGACTTGGTTTTCACGAACGCAGAAGTGCGTTACGCTTTCCACCACGGAAGCAGAGTATGTGGCAACTGCCGACGTCTTGAAGGAAGTGTTGTTCTTGAGGCAGGTGTGGCGTTTTATGTTGCCAGATGCGAGAATGCCGTGCATCCCGGTGTTCGAGGATAATCAGGGAGCGATTCAGATTGCGCACAACCCGATCACGAACTCCAACTCGAAGCACATCGATGTACGGCATCACTGTATCAGGGAGCTGGTAGAGGGGCAAGAGATTTCAATTACTCATGTGCCGACGCGATTTCAGCATGCAGACTTCTTGACGAAGGCTATGAGCAAGGAGTCTTTTGCGTTGCACCGTGACTTTGTAATGAACTTGCAGTGAAGCAAGTATTTTGGGGTCGATTCGTATCCTGTAGCGGAAAGAGAAAGAGGGAGACGAGATTGGACAAGAGAAAGAGAGAGTCTTTTGAAGGTGGTCAGGGTGTTGGAGGTGTATTAAGATTTTTCTTGTTTGTTTTGGAGGAGTTTTAGTTGTGTTGGGGTTTTTCTTGTTTGTTTTGGAGGAGTTTTAGTTGTGTTAGGATTTTTCTTGGTTGTTTTGGAGGAGTTTTGATTGTGTTGGAATCTTGTGATTAACTTGGGAGGCTTCTTGGATGTTTTGAGGAGGATATTGGATTTGGATGCTTTGAAATTTTTCTTGTTTGTTTTGGAGAGATGGTAAACGAGGAATTTGTTTTTTGCCGAAGCATTACGATGCATACGAGCAGGGGGGCTATTAGATGTATTGGGGGTACTCGTAGGAAAGTATGACGGGTAAGATCTTCAGTACGTACGTACGGAAATTGCAGTGATGAGATGCGAAGGAAGCAGAGAGATCCGATTGGTAGCTTGAGCGTGATGAGCGTGACGCGTGCTTGATGCCGTGACGGATTTACGAGCACGAGCACGGCCCCGAAGAATACAATACATTCCCTGTACGTCCCTACCACGGCCCGTCATGGCCCAGCTGCTCTACACGCCCAACACACAGAACTGAGCCACCCGCATTATCGATCATACCCCGCGTACACGACAAAACACGCATGTCGTGGCTGACGGCGACGTTGTACACTATGGTAGGGTAGCCTTCCTTGCCCGTGAACGACGCGCGTTTGGAATAAGGACACACCGTCCACTCAATGTGCGTCCCATCCATCGACCCCGTGGCACCCGACATTCCGACCTCGTCATATGCTTTCATGATCTCCTTGAGCTCGTCTTCATTCGGCATGCTCACCCATACCGGAAAGGACTCGCGCGCGAATCTTTCCGTGAACTGGTGAAACAGGCGGTTCACCGTGACCTCGCCCATGCCCGTGACCTCCGAGACATCGTCAAAATAGTTTCCTCTTCCCAGTATGCGAAGCACCGCCAAAACCTGTTCAGAAACCATAAAAAATAGCGGTTAGGGGAGACGATTCGTGTTGTGCAGAACTAGACGTTGTGATCAGCAGCGTGAACACAGGTCGTCAGTGCAGGATGTGTGACTTTTGCGTATCTAACTTGCANTGATCTCCTTGAGCTCGTCTTCATTCGGCATGCTCACCCATACCGGAAAGGACTCGCGCGCGAATCTTTCCGTGAACTGGTGAAACAGGCGGTTCACCGTGACCTCGCCCATGCCCGTGACCTCCGAGACATCGTCAAAATAGTTTCCTCTTCCCAGTATGCGAAGCACCGCCAAAACCTGTTCAGAAACCATAAAAAATAGCGGTTAGGGGAGACGATTCGTGTTGTGCAGAACTAGACGTTGTGATCAGCAGCGTGAACACAGGTCGTCAGTGCAGGATGTGTGACTTTTGCGTATCTAACTTGCAAAGTAAAAAGAGTTCGTCCAGTTTTGGAGCAACACTGCAAGTGAGCTACGAGCATCAGTCACAGAGAGAACGTCCGAGACTTAAAAGGAGAATACATCTATATACGGTTTGTGTTTCCGAAGAGATGGGGAGAGTCTGCTCTACATAAGCCGTAGGGTAGTTACCACCGCCGTGATGGCGTTCACAATATCCGGGTGGCAACAGCAAAACTTCTCTTGCAATATCATACATTCATGCCGCAGAGGACAGCGATGGAACTACTGTTCCTCGTGATTGTAAGTGTGGGAGAGTGTGTGTGATGAGACGAGCCCCAGTCACAGCCAGCACCTTGCCTCCAGTAAGAAGGTGCGCTCTGTACGTGCCCGGACTGTGCCGAGTACACGTCTTGCGATGTGACGTGCAACAGCAAGATACCATCTACCTACCTGCTTGGGGAACGTTCCTTCGTCTGTTCTGTACGAAGTTAAATTATTGCAGAGCCCTAACCCAATGCTGTCATCATCCATCTCTCTAGACTATAGACTAAATAGATATATGCTGCCTTGCTTAGCACCCCACGCTAGGGTGCACACGCGTGTTTGCTCACCTTTGTTTCGACGGGGATACAGCGCCTGGAGCCTCTCCCGCCAAGCTGAAACTCGTCGGTCGTGAAACCAGCCCAGTTCCCCGCCTTCACTTCGTCTACAAGGGTAAGAAAGGGTAGGGTACGCGGATTCTTCGCCGAAACTGTTTTGCCTCTCTCGTCGACGGGTCCTTAAGGAGGTCACCATTCTCAAGCATCTTTCCCCAAGTCAACCTGCGATTGTCCGCTCTCGGCCGAACCGTGCGTCGGTGCTTGGGTCGCGGTTCATCGTCATCTTCCTCTTCATCTCGGCGCAAAACATTCAGCACGCACCGCAGGAGGAAGGTGGGGTTTGAAAAGAAACAAAAAGAATAAAAAAGCCCTGGTGTTTACCCCCTCCTGTGTGACCCTGGATGGTTGTAGTGGTACGAAAAATACACTGGAAAGTGTAGTACACGGCTCGCCACGAAAAATGGGGGGACTGTCGCCATATTAATAGGACGAAAACACACACCATGAAAAGGTAACTTTACATAGTTTGGTTGGTGGAAATGTAGATAATGCAGGGAGAGACGTCGGGAGAAGTCTGCAGAGAGGCAAAAATTCCCACAGAGACAGAGTGAGAGTACTTCCTATCCTCCAAATCACGGGATTACACCTATCCAGCAACCTCAACGAACCACGCGTGTCCAGAATACAAGGAGGTAAGCTATTGATACCTTTCTGCAAACAGGAGTTCAACATCATGCTCTCGGACTTGTAATGAATGCACCCAAATAGTCTACATGAAAGCGTCAGTGTTTTCTTTCACTGGCGCACGACCAAATGCAAACACAGCTTCAACAACTGAAATGAAGTACGTGCAAATTCGGCAGCCGAGTGCACACAAATATTGATGATTTACGCAGGTACCTGAGTTACTTGTCACCGCACACTCAACTGACGCAAGTCTAGGTTATACTCGCAATGCCATTACGTCTCTGAAACTAGATCATGCATCAGTACCATCTGCAAACATCGAAACAGCTCACCAACTATTTGTGTCTTCTTCACAAGTGGTCCTTATTATTCTGTGAATGACAACAGACAGGGAACCTTAATCGTACATGGCTTAGAGATGTGCTGCAAAAAATTGCAGCAGACGTGCTGACAACATGACGTTCAAGCTATGGTGGTACCAAACGTTACAACATATGGGTGGATGCACGTGTGACGCAAGCACGACAAGGCCAACGCGCGAGCGGTACCTTGTGCCTCACCGAAGGCTCATCTAGACAGTAATAAAATTAGAGTCAACAACCAACGAATTGAATACAAGAGAAAAAAATCGGAAACACACGCACCGTGTCTGTCTTCTCCCCCCTCCTCCCATCTCCTTCCCTCTCCTTACCTACTTGCCCATACCTGTGCGGGCAGCCTCGCCCCCAACCAAACCACTCCTACCTATCCTTTCCTTCTCGACCGACGTCTTGGCGTCATCCAACACAAAAGGTGACGTCAGTTCGCCTATCCCAATGAACGCTGTCCCCCTTCCACGAGGTTCTCTATTAACCCATCTAGCCCTTCGATAAATTGTCGGAACGGGTGACCCACGAGTTGAACTCACCACTGGAAGCCCACCACAAACATGAAGGGTAAACATGTTTTACCTGCAACAATGGCCCGTTGCCCTTGCGAGGACCAAAACTAACCTCCTTGGATTTGGCATTGTTGATTATTGGCCGAGTGATACAGTCGGTGCCTCCTTGGGACCGGCTGAAAAACGAGCCTATACACATCAACAAATTCCCTCAGAGGTTGTGTGCAAAACACGTATGGAAACAAAACCAGGTGACAATGATCACATATAACTTGTAGGTTGAACTTCAAGGCCGCCGAACAGAGTCGAGATAGCCATCGTCACGATTCCCTCTCGCTGCCTCCCATACCTACCTGTCCTTCCTCTTCACATTCTTCAGCCGTGCAACCCGACCACGAAGAAGAGGGTACAGTCTTGTCTGTTGGATGAGCAACATCAACGTCCGCACGATCAAACTCTTCAGACATCAAGTTCTCCACAGTCAGCGTTCTCCAGGCCATTACTCCTACTACAACTAGGGCCAATGCGGACAAGTAGAATACGAAATGGTAGTCGACCCAGCCGCCGAAGGCTTCGAGGGTGGAAGGAGACACAGACCAGGCGTACGTGGTGGCGTAGCCGACTGGGCCACAGAAACGGCCAAGGCTCTCCGCAGTGTTGTAAAGCCCGCCTAGCTTCCCTCGCATTCTGGATGGAACCAGGGTGGTAGACCCGAGCGACAGTGCCAGCGTAATCTGTTCCGATTTCGTGTTGGTTCAAACAAAACGAATCGTGCTGCTCAATTTCGGGTGCCGTGCATAAATCTGTAATCCACTGTTGTGGGTCTGTCAAGGAATCGGAATGGCTGAATCGCTCAAAGTCCTTCGATCCTCGAGTGGTATCGCTTCCGTGAGTCGGATTCGTCGAGGACTCACAGGATCGCGATCAGTCGAAGACAGTCGGAGTTGCGTCAAGGAGGTCAACTGCCATGGATCGCGCTGCTGTTTTCACGGCATAATCCGACAACCGGATGAATCCGTGGATTTCGGGTGTCAAGCATGGCACATACCATAGCAAGGGAGTAGGCTCTACTGCATCGTCAGCTCGAAAGGGTGGCTTCAAGTGGCCGACATCACTGTGAGTACACACGCATTCCGAGTTGTTGCTTTTGCTACGCTGGGTAGGGACCCATATACTCTCCCTGAGTTTCACTCACCGACCCGAGACTGCACAAGATCAAGTTGTTGGCGACCACCGACAGAGAGAATAGAGAATCGTAGTCCCAGCCGATTGACGTGAGCCCTGGGACGGCCAGGAAGGTGGCGACACCCACTCCGCAGCCAAGACGCTGAAAGCTTGTGATGCCGACCATCTTGATGAAGGAGGGGAACAACACGAACTGGCAAACGGCCAACATCAAGCCTGCCATGACCAGTACCTGGGTGTTCGGGGCAAACGTCGTGCGGGTAGATTGTCAACCTTGCAAAGCTTAGGCCGGGGCACGAGAGCTACGTATTTGGGTTTCAAAACCTGCCAGTTCGTTGAAATGCGTGGTGCAAACCTGCGAACGAGTATTTGTAATTGTCGCTTCTCGAAGCAACAACACAATCAGTTAGTAGAAGCAACAATCCATTCATGTCATAGCGTAACGCAAACCGTTGCAATCAAGTTGTAACCTAGCACCGAAAAAAATTGAACGCCCTGTCTATATTGCGCCGTCTACTGCAGGGCAGGGAGCTTGCGCTTGGGCTCATTGGAATCTTCGTTCTTGGAACAAAACAAGCGGCTAACGCAAATCCACCCGCGTGCCTGTGATGACTTACGATAGCCGATGCACAAGCACGACACACGAGAATCGGATTTGGATCGAAAAAATGCCATTCGTTTCAAGCTCTACCGACCCGCTAGGTGGGCCTTTGCATGCACCGCGACCACTGTCGCGGGCGGGCACCTGCCGTCTGTCCACTTCATTGCCGTCTCCGTCTCGTCACTACTAGGTTCGATCGTGCCTGGACTCAAAGAAGCGTATGAGCCGAAAAACTCACTTCAGGAACGTCTTTCACACAACAAGCAACCAGCGTCCAAGCCGGCGCGTGTCCACACCCACATCACCAACACTCGCGGTGACAGTTCGCTAAGGTCACGCGGTGCTTTCTGAGCCGGCCACACACGCAACAGTCCCCCAGACCTGTCATCACCTGTCCAATCTGGACTGTGTTCCAGCCAAGTCCTCCGACGCTGGGAGTACTTAGCGCGTACAGAGGGTACACCTCGTCGAATCCGATCGCCAGGGTCTGATGTAGACAGCATTCGACGTGTTGATTTGGGTACGATTAGATCGGATGCATATAAGGCGCGGGGAACAGGAGGAGGGCACGACAGGACATTCAGCATCTTAGAGACAAAGGCGCACCTTCATTTGGAGAGCTGGTACTTCCCGATATTTAGGTATCTCGTTTCATGGTCGCGTTTTCTTTCTTCGCCATATTTTGGCTGCTCGAGATCAGCCAAGCGAAGATGTCAATATCTTGTGTGTGCGCGGTCACAACGTCAAAAATCGTAGGTTGATTCCTAAGTTGCTGTTTCGGGATGTGTTGCTGGGTTCGCCATGAGTAGCTCGCAGCCTGAAAGGTCAAGTGAACTACCTACCAAAAAGTTAAACATGTACTTCTAGCATGTACATCAGTATTGTGTCCTTGGAAGAAAAACCATCATTTTTGTGAAAAAGGCGATACAGCAGGAAGTCTCCAAACAACGTGACTGTAGTTTCACTTGGTCAATCCCAGCCATGTTCTCTGAAACAGAAAATCCTCGCAACCTCACATAATTCGCCATGCAGGACGCCCTAGAAGATGTAGTAGAGGGACTGTCCTCACAACCGTTATGTCGTGGCCATGAGACCATTGACCTCTCATCCCTACAAAGTCGGCGGGGTTTCACCTGGCCAGGCTAGCACGTCACCAAGCGCCAAGCGCCGTGGGTATTCGGCAAGTTGCATGGAGGGTGTGCTGCATTGTTCGGCATTTCATGCTTACTTCCTTGCATACGGATGGAAGCTGCGTATGACTTAATATATTTTCTTGTGCTTTTCACTTCCAGAGACAGCTAAAAGCACTGTGGAACTGCCTCGAGGGTGCTTGGCCAATTGAACAGAATGTGGTGCGATCATCTCCATTGCGTAGGTGAGGGTTCTCGACCCCACACAACATAATCTACTAAAACACTACTATGGTTACCGCAAAAACAAAAAACGGAGGCGCAAAACCGGTAAAAATGAATACAACGATGTTGCGACGAAAACCCACGATGGGCGGAGGGGGTGGGGGGCGGGGGGCTGGCTTCATTATCCTTTTGTCCCGATATCTGGCACGTGTTGTTTTCAGAAAACACGCAGCGAGCGCGCGTCCAAGCGAAGGAACCGCAGGAAGGACCTTTTTCCGGGCGATGACTGCGATATCGTCTCGAAATGCTAGCTTTCCCAGCAGGCGAACTGAAGGAGGCGAGAGGTACAGCGTTTAGTCTTGCGGCTACCTATAAGCTTTACACGTTGACGAAGAAGCCAAGCCTACTATTATTGTCTCGAACACCACACTCACCGCGCTTATGCACCCGAGGAACAGGACAAGCTTAACGTGCCGTCTAGCCAGAAGGCCTCCCGGTCCGAAGAGGCTCTGCTCGTCTACTTGCTCGGAGGCCGACAGCTCGTCGGTAGCGCAGCCGCTGCTCTTGCTGCCGTCCGTTGTCTTCTCGGCTGCGGAGGCAGGGAAGGAGGCGTCACCAGCGAGGGGTTCCTGGCTGAGACGCTGGTACAACGGCACCCCTTCTCCTTTCTCCCGCCGGTAGATATCAGCACCATGTGGCAGCTTCTTCTGCCTCCCCTGATGTTGCTGCTGCTGCTGTTGCAAGTGTGAGCTCGGCGACTCAGTGGGATTCGTTGAATTGATGGGGCTTACGGAGGAGCCGCGGATTTTACTGCTGCTTCGTCCCGGGCTTGCTGAGGGAGACCGCCGGGTGTCGGTGATGGCAGTGCGCACCGAGTCTCTGCTGGACCTGGATTCACGATACAGAATCACACGGTTTGCAGGCAAAACAAACACACATTAACACTCGAGTACGATACGACTATACATTGACGCATGACCTGGGACTTCCGCTTTTCAGCGAACGACTCCGACTAAACTTCCGCGACGCCTTACGTGGATTCTACCGCAAATATTTTCCATGGGAAGCTCATGGTAGATCTTTCACCGCAGTCCGCGAACGTCACCTGAAACCGGGTCATGCCAGTTTTCGATTGGAACGGGTGCAAGGCTTCCAAAACCTTAACTTTCCACGGCAATCGGAGAACTTCCGACACAGCGTTGCAAACACCACGCTGCAGGAAATGGTACGCCCTACCGCCCCAACTCCGACACCTTCACACACAAGCGACAGGTTGCTTCTCCGCCGCAGAAGGATTTGGGTAAGGCTGGAGCGCACGTCAGTATACTGGGTTGGCATACATCCGGTCGTCGAGGTAGTCAAACAATGGTTTAGAATGGGTCGGGGTTCCGGGGCGGCGGAACTGCGTCAGCCACGAGGCACGAGAGGAGTTTAAGAAAGCTCCATAATAGCGTTTCGAATATGAAGGCCGTTCATCACGCCAAGTTGATAAGCCATGACTCCCGGGCTGGAACGAATACATCAACCACGTTCGTGGGCTATTTCGCTAGTTCCAAGGCGGGTCCCATCAAAGGGCCCTTGGAACCTCGTGGAAAAAAACACCACATGGGAAACTTGAGAGCCGGGACGCTAACCACAGGATAATGTTGTAGTGCCAATCTGTACGCTGCTAACCCGGGTCACTCAACATCTCGAGCTTCGTTCAGCCATTGAATGAAAAGTATTTCCGGCTCATCGAATCGAACCAACGGTCTCTACTTCACAAGAGGCTTCGGAAAGAAAATTGAGTACACACAGTCGCAGACAAGAAAACGTTGTAGGTAAACGTGTGCGCGAACTGGACACCTACAGGGGTGCGCCTCCGTAAACTATGCGCGTCCTGTTATCAGATAGTCACTTCATTTCAGCACCTGGTGCATCCATCTGGGTGAAAAAGGCCAATGCCATCTGCCGCTTGCCGGTACCGCAGGAATCTTTCCTAACGGGACGGATGACAGAAATGCCGTCATGGGGTTGTTGCAAGCCAGCTACCGTATCAACGGTGGCCTTACCTCGCACAGCGTACCTCTTACCGGAATCTTGCCGCGGGACGCCCCCAACGGACCCGGGTTGTTGTGCGGAATATCGCATCTTCTTTCTGTCCCCCTTAACCTTCGCACATGATCAATAGTACGACTCTCCGTCAGTTAATCTCGATCAGTCTATCTTATCACTCTGTCCTTTCTGTCTCCCTCAGCTCACGCATCATATCAAAAGTTATATCCCTCAGTTCATCTCTTTCAGACTATTTATCGCTCACCTCTGCTCTCTCTCTGTCTCTCTCTCTCTGTCTCTCTCTCTGTCTCTCTCTCTCTCTCTCTCTCTCTCTCTGTCTCTCGCTCTGTCTCTCTCTGTCTATCTGTCTGTGCGTATTTATCGCTGTNCTCTCTCTCTCTCTCTCTCTCTCTCTCTCTCTCTCTCTCTCTCTCTCCACTTGATGCGAACGGGCTTGTTTGAACCGGCTTCACCTGCGCTTGTTGTAGTCCTTGGTCTCCGGGAGGTAAAAAATCACGAGGACGAGGGCGAAGACCGACAGCACAGCCCCCACCAAATTCGGGAGCAGGAACGGGTACCTTTCGTGACAGTGCGGGATTCTCGAGGTTTGCACTTCGACTCAGTTTCGCCGGAGGCCACATCGATCGCCAATCGGGAGCGTAACCGTCGTCACTTAGAGCTTCGACAACGCACACGTGCAAAGCCAATGTTTCGTCTCACTGGTTTGTAAACAGCGGCAGGAAGCGGCAGCCACCGGTCCTACCATATAGTTGCCGGGAAGGAAAAGGAACACGCTCAGCGCGTCATCCTCGACATAACAAATGCAACTAGAACACAGAGCCTCGCGTCCGATCGAACGTTGTAAGGCGAAAACCGGACCGTTTCTATCGCTCGGATCTGCGCTAGTTAGATAGGCTTCGCAAGAAATTGGGTCAACTTTCGGGGCACGGCATGCATCGGTTTGGGGAGGCGGACCACAACAACTTGAAGCAAAGGGTGCTGAACAGAACAGAGTCCAAAAGGGGGNNAAAAAAAAAAACGAAGGTAAAAAAAAAAACGGTAACCTGGTTGCCGAGTTCACGAAGTGAAGTGGCTTGTTTTACAACGTCGTTGCCCTTCAGAGGGGGGGGGGAAAGACCATCCAACTCTAGTGAGCTGGTAAGTTGGACGGGTGTACGGGACGGGTGGATCTCCCTCTGCCTGCTGACTACGCTCACCTGGCGAAAAGGCCTGTGGGCGAAAAAAGGGTCGGGTAGTGGAGCGCTGGTTGTACCAGTAGACCGCCGATCCCCGTGCCGATCACCATGCTGATCGCCCTAGTACCTGTAGCAGCGGGTAGTAATTAGTACGCGAGGAACATCGTCAGACCGGAAGGGAAGGTATGCGTATATCAACTGAGTCCCGGCAACACCAGCTTCGTTTCGATCGACCGAAGCGGGAACATATACATATCAACACGAATGCAGACGACGGGTTTCAAAGCAGGAACCTCCCCACGCATGACAACGAGAGTACTCCCGAAGAAGTACATGAATCACAGGAACACAATCGTGAACAACCAGAGTCGTAGCATCAGGACGTGGAGATAGTTTGCGTCTGGGAAAACAACATGAAAAGATCTTGACTGACCAACATGCATACACGTACGAGCACACTACATTGAACCATATACTCACCGCTCATGTACGTCATCCCTAGATGGGCGCGTCGGGACCGATAGGCAGAAAACGGCAGTCAAAAACAAGGGACGTCGTTAGACAGCGGCGCTGAATTGGGGCCACGTATAAGCGTACGTGCGAACAACTCGCCAAGACAATAGGCTCCATATCAAGCCATCGTTATAATCGAAGATTAAGGACAACGCACACACCAGGTGTCCTCCAGGATGGAGAAACAAGAGGGGAGCGTTGGGGTGTGCAGGAAAAAAACGAAAAAAAAACTATCACAGACTATGCTCGAATCACAAGCTACACAACGGCAACTAACCCCGACACGTGAGAATTCAATGTTTGCGTTGGGAAATGGCTTTCGTTCTGCACGACGCTTCTCGCAAGGCGCGAAAGCAGGAGATCCTTTGTAATAGTAGCACGCTGCTTGCCTAGAACGACGTGCTCGGGCCCGCAGACCTCGCTCAACGATGTCCGAAGAGCCGGCATGATGCCGTTAGTCAGTCCGAGGATAAACCTGCATGCAGGATCAGCATGAACCACCGGCAACTCGGACAAAAAAATAGCAACACATACGACCTCTAACAGAACGGCGGTGCCGGGAAAGGTATGAATACAGGAAGCGCTGTGGGGGGGGGGGGGGGGCTCGGGTTCCCCACCCTTACTTGCGACAAAAAACGTGCCATTACTTGCCCTAACGGTTCATGTGTTCCGCAAGCATGTCAGGGGCCACTCTAACGGGAACGAGCTTCTCAGGGAGGGCAGGAACGGCCGGACAGGTTTTCAGCGTGCCACGTTTCCCATGTTGTCTACACGATTCCGCATGCATTTTCGCATGCACAAGCCGCAGTTGGCAGTAGCGAAAGGAACACCAGCAGCAACAGGCGCGTCGATGTTCCACAACTACAGCAATAACCCAAGACAAACCCGACAACTATTCCAGATGAAACAAGGCGAACCTCGTTATGATGGCCATAGCGTAGGTCTCGGACATCCCGAAGATTATAGAGAATATCGTGATCGACAGCAGGCCAATGATGATCACCGGTTTCCTTCCGATGATGTCCGTCGCGGACCCCCAGGCGTAGCCGCTCAAGAACCGGCCGAACGTGAACGAGCTGGCGACGTAGCCGGCGTAAAAACCTGGGTTGGTGTTTTCGTTTAAACCCCCCATGGCGAAAGAGTGGGCAGCACACCAGCGCCGCACGGGGGGACGCACGACGGGTGTGTGTTGTGTGTTTTCGTCCTTTTTATTATGGCGACAGTCCCCCCATTTTTCGTGGTGAGACGTGTACTACACTTTTCAGTGTATTTCTTCGCACAACTACAACCTTCCAGGGTCACACAGGAGGGGGTGAACACCGGGTCTTATTTCTTCTTTTAATGTATTTTCACGCCCCAACTTCCTCCTGCGGTGCGTGCTGAATTTTATTCTTGTCGCGAGAAGGGTCCAGCCGTCCCTTTCCCTCGTCAACAGTGCTAACGTCGAAGTTGGTACTCACGAGAGCTTTTCAGCTATATTTCGCTTTCACCCGCAAAGGTTTGTTATTTTGTCACCCCATGGACCCCCCCCTCGGTGTTTGCCATCGGGATTGGGTTTTCGTCGCTTGGCAACGACGTTGTAAAACAAGCCAATTCACTTCGTGAACTCGGCAACCAGGTTCCCGGTTTTTTTTTTTT
>CACKRE030000181.1:5769-43343 GCA_902602495.3 Ectocarpus sp. CCAP 1310/34 | reverse complement strand
CCCCCCCCGCTCTTTGGCCCTTGGTCCGTTCTCGTCGTTGTTGTGTTGCTCGTCGTGCTTGCGTCTGCCCCGTCCATGCCACCAACGAATATGCTGTGGCAACGCGATGCGGTGGCAATATGTTTTGTGTCGCAGGAGGTCTACAACGGCATGGTGATTGGTGAACACGCACGCGCGGGAGACTTGGAGGTGAGAGAACTTCCTTCGATCGGGGGCACCGTAGGTTGCGGAATGCCCCACTCCTTGGGGGGGAGGTACTCATAGTCGAAAGTCGCGTTCCAAAAACGTAAAACCTCATCCGAAAGAGACTATAGCTGGGGGGGGGTACTCATAGTCGTGCATGCCGTAGTCGTTAGACCATTGACCTCGCATAGCTGGGGGGGGCGGGGTGTTTCATATTCTTGAAATACTTTTTTTCTCTTGGTGCATGGTGACTTTATTTAGTTTCGGGTTCCCTTTTCACGGGTGGTCCACGAGATTCCATTTTTTTTTGCTTTCGTCTGATTTGTCGTGTCTTGGTTGCTCGCTCTTTTTCGCCTCCGCCGGGCGACATCCTGAGTAAGAGACGTCACGGGCCACGAACCTGTTCCCTTGCTGTGGCCGGCGGTTTCATGTATGACACCTTGTGGACAAGTCTGTTCGTCCTTTCATTTCCCCAGTAGCACTGACTGGGTGAACCAAACGACAACAACGACAGGTGAACCCGTGCAAACTCAAGAAGGTGACAAACGTTCGGAGCGTCCTCGCAGATGAGTCTTTCAAGATAGCTCCCCCCGTCAGGCTCGGCACAGAGGAGCTGATCGCGTACATGGGCGAGGACGAGATGCTTGAGGTCACGCCGCTAGCGATACGCCTCCGAAAGGCGGCCTTGGATGCCGGGGAGAGGCAGCGCATGCAAAGGTCTAAGAAAAAGCAGAAGCAGTGAAAGAGGCTAGGCCATGAGCATTTGGAAGCAGGGATGGGCAGCAGCGATGCAAGAGCGGCGAAGACGCACAACGGGAGAGCTACATGGGGAAGTGTGTCGTTTTCTTTTTCGATTTGATGTTTCATGTTCTCTCTCTTTCTCGCGGTTTGACCGCCACCCGGGAGGTGGCCTTGTATGGAGGGGAGAGATGAGAACTTGCGCGTCCATTCCCAAAGGAACGAGTGGTTGCTGGCGTCTGGAACTGTTTGTTGATAGTTGTCGCGTCGAGCGGACGCCGTGTTGCCGCGTTTTTGTCTCTGGTTGCCATAATGCTGGTGGTGCAGCCTCTCTTTTGTGTGCACCCGAGATGTGGATGGGGAAAACGATCCCCTCTTCTTTCAAGGCCCGGGAAATGGTTTCCAATCCACAGCGTGGTCTTGAGTGTCGGGTAACTACGAGTTTGTTTGGTACTCCAGCGATGATCACTAAATGGCACCCGTCATGTAGCACGTACGATCTACAAGTCTTCAAAGGGTGTGTTGGGTAGGGTACGGGTACGTTGGGTATGGGTACGGGTACTGTACCCAACGTACCCAGAATATAGGTACGGGTACGGGTCCTGTACCCAACGTACCCAGAGTTTGGGTACGGGTACGGGAGTCGTACCCGACGTACCCAAATTTTGGGTACGGGTACGAGAGTCGTACCCAATGTACCCGGGTAACCCGGGTAGATGATGCGTGGGTATGGATATTTTGGGTATGGGCACGGGTGTGGTACCCATACTTTTGGGTACGTTGGGTACGGGTACGAGAGGTCGTACCCAACGTACCCAGAATTTGGGTACGGGAACGAGAGGTCGTACCCAACGTACCCACACGTTGGGCACGGGAACATACCCGACAAATACCCAACTTGTACCCGGGTATGTACCTTACCCAACACACCCTGCAGTCTTCCGAAAAGTGTTTCACGTCTTTCGCGCAGCCTGTCATATATGTGACTTTTTTTTAAGTGTGGCACAGATAGCATGTGCTGTCCAGAAAGAATGCACTACATCACGCAAGGAATACACTCCCACTCAAGGCGGGGCTCGTAAGCTGATTCTGTAAGTTTCAGTTTACCCTGCTCAAGTAGTTAAAATACTTACGCATAGACTGTTTAGGCCACGTCGGCCGCAGGAGCTCAAAGGCTCGGTTTCTTGTTCCAGTCAACTTTCACCTTTTCCCATTCCCACGTTCTACTTTCATCCTCTTCGATGGCCAGGCCCTCGCCGTCCCGTAATGTTTGCGTTGCAGCAGCCGTGATCTGCCCGACAGGAGGAGCGACCCCTACAACCGTTCTCGCTTCGCCGCTGCACGAATGGCCGAGGAACGTGCTGCTTTCCCTTGTCCGCCCACGCGCTGTTTCTGCTGCCGTGGCGGCAGCCGCAACATCTTTTGTTGCTTTCGCTGCCGCCACCGTGCTTGACTCTTCGATGCAGCCCTGTGCCGATCGATTGGCAGCCTTCGTCCCGAGGCCTCTAGAAGTCAGTCGTTTTGGACCGGGAACGCGCACCGGTAACGAGATCCCGTCCAATCGCCGTTCGAGCCTTTCTCTGAACGTCTCCGCGGTGGACGTGCCCCGCCGTCGTGTCTCTCGCTCTCCTCGGTATCTGCCCTCTTCCCGGCGGTGACTCGGCCGTTCTTTGCAAGGGGCCACCGCCTCCGGAACATGAGCATCACGGGGAGCAGATGTCGGTGTTGCATTCTTCGTTCCTTCCCAGGTGACGTGCTCGTGTCGTCGTGACGACGGCAGAGTCGTGCTCTTCCCCGGTGGTGAGCACGCACCAGCGGTACCCGTGTTGTTGTGGCTGCCGCCGTTCCCAACGCGGGTTTCTGCGTTCCCGACATCCGGCGATAGCCACACCGACAGCGGGGAATCACTCGAACGGACAGATGCACCCTTCGCCGTTGATACCGTGGACGTCCCCGATGGCGTGTCCCCGCTGCCGGGCTCAGTCTCAGCGGCGGTACTGGCGATCTTTGCGGCTCCGGAGGGACACCTCTTTCTTCGTCTTCGTTCCCTCTCGGGGTTGGAGCTACGGCGGGTGGGGCCGACAGCAGAGTGGCCTACTAGAGGCATTCCACCGGCCTCCTCGATCGATCACGGATGTTTCATTTTGCGGACCAGAACAGGGGTTAAATAGTAAGTGGTGGAGGCAAGGCAGGGGCATGGGTCGCGCATTGAACGTCATTGGGAAGTAGCGGGAAACACGCGCTGTCCCTGACGCCTCGTTTGAACAGCCTATAGTCTATGGACGGATGGTATTTTAATTCGTACCTGATCTCCCCGGGCCAGCCACCACCGCCAGTTGTCGCTGTACGCTCGGTAGCACGCTCCACACAGCGGCACACTATCGTAGAGGCGGGCCTACGACCCGGCATCGCCGCGGCAACAGTGCCATACATGCACACATGTGTGAAGAGGGGCGTGGGGTTCACTACCGAACATGAGCGTGTTGTGCAGAAGGTGCCAACCGCGGAATTCAGTGGTGCACAAATCTGCAATCGCTCCGGTGTGCGTTATCCCGTGGCATTCGGCCTTTCCCACGTTGGCTTTCTGGTCACCCTTTGCACAATCACCTGAACGGGAAAACCAGATTCAACTGCCAGCTACCGACGTGCCTGGAGAAGCGTTTTCTGGAGCGAGGTGGCAAAATCAATGCAACTTCCCCGTTTCGGCAAGCGCACCCCCCAGGAGACTTGCACCCAAACCTGGTGCATCCCAAAACCTATGCCCCGCTCATATTGGCTTCCTAAATCAGAATTCAGAGAGTTTGGCCACAGCTCTCCGATACAGAGGACCCCGTTAGGACCATAATCGCTCACCCTGTCTCTCTGCTGTAACACCGCCAGAGCTCTCGCCTCCACCAGGGAAGCGCCATCCTTTCCTATGACCCTGGCTGTATCAGTAATACCATCGACGGCGACCCTCTCCCCCGATGCTTGTGCCGAGCAATCAGTGGTTGCATCATGGATGCTACCCCGCCTTCGATGCTGTCGTTGTGGTGTTATTGCGGTTGCCGCTGCGACCTGTTCTTGAAAGAGCAAAGCTGTTCTGAACCTGGCCACTTCATCGTTGATAACGAGCGCCTTAGAACCCGTTGTTGGGTGCACCATGCAAAGGAGAGGTTGGGGGGGGGGCGGGGGGGACATCAGTACAAATGAAGAGATAAGACGTGATAAATTGAAGAGGAGGCCATCGCTCGTCGAGAGCCAAATGAGGTTCTCCGGCGGAGCGCCGTCTGCGTGTCGTTTGACACTCTGTCCTTCGAGCGTTNGGGGGGGGGGGGGGGGCGGGGGTGACATCAGTACAAATGAAGAGATAAGACGTGATAAATTGAAGAGGAGGCCATCGCTCGTCGAGAGCCAAATGAGGTTCTCCGGCGGAGCGCCGTCTGCGTGTCGTTTGACACTCTGTCCTTCGAGCGTTCCGTACTCAACAGCGGATGAGTCTGTGTGACAACGATTTTCGAAAGCACGTACAGGTTGAAAACCTGTTCCACACTATTGTCCTTCGGTTACCTCTACCTTCAGAGGTAACTGAAACATGGGATGGCTTCCCGTTGCAGGAGGAATCTCCTTTGTCTCGGGGTGTGGTTGCGGTCGCTCCCCCACACACGCCTCGCTTCCGTTGCAGTACAATCCGGGACACCCTGACCTACGGCTGTCCTTGAGGCTCGCAGCCCTCGAAGGCAAAAGGTCAGGATGAAGAACCCCGAGCCCAAGGGGTTCTTCTTTTATTGGTCTTCTTAACACATCGATGGCCCCATCGCTGATGGGGGTAGGTGTTGCAGGGGAAGAGGGAGAGGGGGCAGGTGATTCGGGGGGGATGACAGGCTCCTTCGTCTCCGTCACAGCAGGACGATGTTGATCATGCCCGTCATCATCTCGGTGTGTCTCGTGCTCTCCGACGTTTCCCCTCGGCCCATCGACCCCGATACCTAGTGCGTTGCAGTCCGCTGCACTGTGGTGGCGGTGGCAGCCCCCCTTCGTACGTGTAGATGTTGATGAATCCAACACACCGTGTGACGCCGCGGAGTTCCGTACACCGGATATCGCATATTCCGAGTTTGATGGCGGACTGATATCGAGGGAGCGCAATAGGCGAAAGGCCTTGACCTGGGAGGGCGTGTCCGTTCCAGGTGTTGGGGAAGGGGGAGGAACCGACCCACGAGCCGTGAAAGAGGTAAGATGGTATGTATCATATATGTGTGTTCAACCATCATGGGTACCACACCACAATGCGCGGTATCAGCAATGGATACGTCGTCCACATTCCGAGAGATAGCATGGTGAAACCAGGCAATACACCCTGGGATAGTTTAGAACATGGAATGCGCCGCGAGCAGACAAGCGTGCACGACGGCCAGCACACGTGCATCGAGTTGAAACCCGTGTCTTTTTCTTCTTCATACCCTAACATCTTCCCCCTATCGGTATGTATCATACAAACCGACCCTTGCCTGAGTGAGCCACCATCTCCCATCGCTATCTTCAATGAGATCAGCCACGAACTCTTCGAAACGCAACTGGTTCGTAGCCGCTGATGATGCTACTTCCAAAGTTTCCACAATACTGGCCACGAAGCGTTTCGGGACTTCCCAACCAGCAGGGCCAGCCTTGCTCCGAACTAGCGTTGATGTATGCGGAATCAAGCAACAACATACAGAAATAATGAGCCAGATATGATATTCCAAAGCAGTATCGCATGAATCATGGAATCCCGGTTCTATGTTGGTATTACAACCATTTTGCTATCGGCAGGAGGTCCAAGTGTCCATGAGTGCATGCATATAGGACATGAACGCTAGGCGCATTCTTACCGGCACTGCACGTACTGACGCGGCCTAAACTCCTTCGGCAAAGTCCCGAGGTGATAAACGGATCAGAATCACTGATAACCCAGCAATAGGAGCCCAGGTTTCTCCTCCAAACGACTCTGACCACCCTTCAGCAAACGGGAGGCACGGTACAATGCAGGAGAAATCATGACCTAGAGGGACACCAGCATTGGAATTTGTAGTTCAACGGTTGCAACGTGGAGGCATAGATGCTGTATGCGGGGATGCTTTGGTTGTAGTTGTATTGGATGGACAAGTCTCTGCGGTAAAATGTGATAATAATTGAAGTAATAAGTAAGTCACGACTGATGGCTAGATAATATATCGATGGCGGTGCTGCTGGAAAAGCAAGTCAGTTTCCAAGCAGGGTAAATGTGAAGCTTTCATAAACATGTCGCCTTTGCTTGTTCGCAATGGGAGGCACTCCACAGCAGTCGAAAATGTCATGTTGACCCTGTCCCTCAAACAATATATTTGGAATGCGAGAAATAATATAAATCGTGCTGTCATCAATCCAGTTGTCAGTACCATGCTTGCGGCCCCTTCGCCATGATGAATTTCTGGATAGCCCATGGTCGTGATCTCGGCACCGTTCCATCTTCTGCCGTGCTGACGTGCAACCCTGAAACATCCTCCGACCGAAAGCCCGTTGCTGCCAGCCCGGCGGATGGCACAGCAACATGTCCGCATGGTGCTGCAGCCAAGTGACCACAAACTGGTGTCACATCTTGGCCAGTATCCAACTTTGGTGTGCCCACCTCGAGCGTGACATTGTCCCCTTGGCTTGGATGCTGGCGCGATTGGTCGTTCTTCGGAGCGATGTCTTCAGCGTCTGGGCCGCAGTGGTCACGCGATAGATCGGCGGCAAGGCCTTCGTTGTCGTAGATATATGCCTGAGAGGTTGGTCGCCGCGGCATCTGCTGCGGTTGCCGAAGCTGTGTTTTGACGCTGTCCGGTATGCCCATGGCAAGTGGTGATTGTCTCACTGCTTGGCCGGCGTTGATTAGGGCTTGCTCGATCTGGCCGACGTCGTGCAAAATCGCGACGTCGGTGCTCCCTCCTTGTTCTCCATTCCGTTTGCCTTTTTTGCTATGGTTGGTGCTGTCTTTACTGTGTTTGACGGCAGGCCGGTGCACCTTGAGCAAGGCCGCCGGTTGCTGATTTTCTCCCTTTACTGGGCCACGAGAATCGGCAGCAGCGGTCGCATTGTCGGAGAAGTAACTCAAGCGATGCGCGTAACTCTTCTGGGCCAGCACATCGTTGACATTGAAGGCAGCACAAGACCACAACAACCACGAACAGTTGGATCGCAACTATTCGCCACAATCAGCACACATTCAATCAACTGACCAGCATTCCCAGGGAGCTACAGAATAGCAAACCTGATCGATGCCGGAGGCGAAGGTGGGTCTGATCTCTCGTTCCCGCCTTCTGAGAATCCATTCTCGCCTCTGCTACCGCCTTCGCCGCCGGCGCCGGCAATATAGCCGGTGCGCTGGTCGGGGTCATGGTGGTTTGGGCACCATCATTCCCGTTGTTCCCTCGTCCACTGAGGCTGAGTGCCACTCGGCGACGAAGCCTAGGGTTGGTGATGAAGCACTCTGCAGTGGAGAACACTCGTCTCTGGGTTTTGCCTGTGGCGTTTGTGCGCAACCACAGGACCTCGCCACCGATCTGTATGAGATCACGGTAAAGCGTCACGCGCGTTTGAGCGAAAGGAAGAGAGGAGAGTGTGAGATCATGGCCGTACCAAGCAATGGGGTGCGATAGATGTCTTATCTTGAGTGCATTGTACAACACATGAAATGAGTTCCACGCCATACAAGTGAAGGAATAAGAACAAAAATCTCAGTCGAGACACACCTTGGCCGAGTCTGGAAGACACCAACCGACGCAGATATACAAAAGCGACTGGAAATAAATGTGAGGTTGGTCTGACGCATGACGTGCGCGTGAAAACTGAGAGAAAGGCACGCCCAAATACTTCGACCGATTTGTACCCGTTTCGCTTCGTCGGCCCCCACGAAAACAAGAGTGCAAGTCACACTGACGAACGCCCGAGAAGGGATGGATTCGAAGAAGTGGAGACCCGGCCGGTGCCAAGATCGTCTGCTGCTGTATCTCATGTCCGGAAAGCTCGCAGGATGACTGCCTTGCATCTGGAGCGCAGAGGGAACGGCTGGTTTTCTATCCCAAGAGTGGTGGAAACGTTGAAGATAGTTTTGCTGCACGGGAGGAAAGGAAAGGGGAGGTGCTGACGACCGCCGTGGCGGTATTGGTGATAGGCGTCCTTGACTCGATACATCGCAGTGAATAGTCCCTGTATCGTTATATCCGCTGGGCGCCAAAGTAAAAGTTCCTTTAAGGTTCGTTGATCCGCCGTCTCTTTGCTCTGTTAGATTTCTATCTGACGTCCGGTCCCTGCTGGTACCGGGTTGTGCTACGGAGCCCTTGGTGGGATGTGGAAGCTCCATGGGGAGGGCTTGTCTCACTTTGGCGGCGACAACCGCTTCTTGCTGACGGGTAACCCTCCGGCGTTGCTGCTTCTTGTGGTGCTGTTCATCCAACCTGTGGTAATGAAATCGGGTGCCATTTCACCGTCTTTGAACCTCTGGCCATACCGGCAGGCTGCACGAAAAACTTGCGCCACTGGTACAAAATCAACAGCATTCAAACACAGAAATTCGTTGTTCTTGCAGTATGGCGCCATCTCGTGTGGGAACCCCACCGATAGTTCCTTATATTCACGTATTCCGTGGACAGGAGTGTCGTTTGCATGAGCAGAATGCCATCCTCAGCTCCTCATGCTAGTTACGATTGGTAACCTTCTCGCTGCCTCACAAACCTTTTAGATGGAAAGATAGCGTCTAGCCAAGAGCTGAAATCCTCCCTGACAGACGCAAGATCGGAAGACGACCTCGCCGTGGGGAGTGGAGCACCCGGTACATCGTCTCTCTCCATCCGAGAGCCGTACAAGTACCAGCCTCCGTGAATATCTATGGGCCTTCCCTGACAACGCGGTGAGGACGCGTCTCTGCAAGAGTGTAGTGTAGCCGCGACCGGCTGAGTTCGTTCGGGGTATCTGCGCTTTAATCCCGACGTGTACCGTCTCGCATAAAGAGACAGGGAGCAGGAATGACGGGGCAAGAAGATGTTGCTGCCGATAAGTTCTTCCCACGGAACAGGTCCGACAGCAGGAGAGCGGACATGCTGGTGTCCAGTTATCCGCCCAGGCGTCCCAGCAAAGATCTGCCGATCTCTCCCCTTTGTTGTGCGGCGTATCTCTGCGGAGCCCCGAAAGGCCACTTGAACCGGTCTGATTACCCCGCTTCTTGCCTAGCTATATCACACGTTACCTGCCAACTGCACCGCACGCTGCAACATCCTTTGCCCCCCGACATGCGGTCCTGGGGAACAGACAGGAGTGGAAATAGTCCTGCGTGGGAAAAACAGGCAGCAGACGAGAATGTCCTCCATCTTGCAGCGAACCTCTCGGAGCCAAAGTGTCGACTTCCCGGGTGACAATGGATATCCGAGGTCGCCACAACAGGCACCAGTTGCTGCCATCCCATTCGAGATCTTTGCCTCCGAAGCAAGAGACAATCAGCATTCCCGTGGTGTTCCCCTTTTGCTCAAAGGGAAGCAGTTCCACCTATCGCAGCGAGGGCTCCGAGAGACGTCTGGATTCTGGTATATTTCCAAGCAACCGAAAAGGTAAAAGCGAAAGTCCGATCTACAGCAGTAATCCACACATCCTGTGGTACAGTAGCACGTCACGTACCGTACAGATACTGTCGGTCTCGACTACTTGACGCCGTAGACATACGTTGAAGTTTCTCTCTGCGGTGCAAACGGTTTATCGGTCTCGCAAACCATGGCGTATTTGTTCAGAAGCAGACCCTCACCCCTCTAATGGACTTACCCTTATGATGGTCGACAACGGGAATACGTTCTGGTATCTCCCCACGACGTAGACTAATATTCTACAGCAGTATTTAAGATAGACTTGTAGATTACAAGCCTAAATCTGTCTCATTGGCCAATCTCTGACACACATCCTTATTCTATTCCGAAAAATAAGCGTCACATCTTCCAGGGAGCCAATCAGTTGTATTTATAGTCCTACTGCTGTACATCTTTGTCTGTCCACATGTACCCTTAAGATCAATTTGAATCCAATTCCCAGCACATTCATAGGACGAAAGTCGCAGTTTCCCCCCCCGAATTTATCGGCAGTTATCGCGTGGCCTACCACGCGCACACCAGTAGTTGACCAGGGGGGGCATTATGCGGAGGCTGTCGGCAGCAACCACGATATCAAATACCCGAAGAATCACCGCTTCACCACGTGCAAGCTCTCGCTGTGTCAACAAAGGGGGGCGGAAATCAGCGGGAACAACCGCGACTAAGAAGCCCTCTGCTGCTCCAGTAGCGGTAGTTCCAGCAAGCCCAAACAACAGCACACACAGGAAGAGACGAACAGCGGCGTCCTATGCCTGTGGGTTCTGGATGCCTGAAATCAACACAGGCACCGTGCTGTAGTCTACTGGCGCAATCGTACCGGCCCTAGGCTGCCGATGCACTATTTAGTGTTGTTTTCGGCCGATGATGTAGGCTACACGCGGAGAGACAGAAATACCTGACCCCGTACTGATGTTACTGCCAATAACACACGAAGACCACCTCCAAGTTCCCACCAGGAACCCGACCAACTTGCCACACGTATCTGCGTGCAACATCGTCCATGATGTTCCAGTCCTTATTCCAGGTGCAGGTGCGACATATGTTGAATCCTCTGACTGATACAGTGCACCTCCCATTCCTGCGGCCTGGTCCTCAGAAACGCGCGGTTAATCACAGCCGTCAAGCTCCGCCAGTGGGAGCTGGACAGCGAGCAAGCACCCCCTGACAATGTACGTTTCTGGAAGCTGACCGAGGACGGAGGCGTCCATGCCGTTACCGTGCCCGACGCTCTGTTCGCCTCGAACGAGAAAATCCGTCAAGTCGAGGGAGACGTGGGCCAACGAGGGCAACAGGGAGACGATGATGTCGAGGACAGGGCCGTTCAGAAACATCTGCAGCTGATATCATCACAAGCCGGGGATACAAAGGGAAGAGAAAATGTCCCCTCGGTACAACCCTCGCCAAGTTGCGGTAAAAGGCAGCAGCAGCAGCAGCAGCAGCAGCAGCAACAGCAGCGAAATCCGGAAAAGTATCGGGCCAATACCGGCGACAATGGACCAGACAGAGATATCAACTTGAGTGTACAGAAACGGTCGGGCGTCGACGGAGACATATCTGCGTCAGGATCGGCGACGGTTCATTGGCGCGTTGGTCAAGCTACGGACGAACAGTCATTGACTGCAGATACCAGCAACAGCCCCGCCCTCCGAGGAACAAACCCCGCACCTCGTGAAGTGGACAGGTTTGGGAGGAAGATTAGGACCACGAGCAATGACGCAGATCGCGGCAATCTTAAACGGCTGAAGGGGTTGCCGGAGGGCACTCTGATTGCCCTTGGTTGGGGTTGGGGAGGGGAATTCAGGATCGGAACTGGGCGGGATGGGTCCGAATCCTCACCGAGACCGCTGCACCCGAACTTTACGGTACGGCAACCACTACCCAACAATGCGAGGGCTTTGAAGGCTGGACTTGACTTGATCACAACAAGATAGGCCTGGCATATTGAAGATACGAGGACATTGATCGCTGTTCATGCTTCATGTTGCCGCTCGCAATGAGTGTGGGTCAATATCCTTGCCTGCGGTGCCTACGGGATGCGTAGTAGAGGGTATTAGGTGAATGTGGCTGTCGCGGTGTATGTGTCTATGCCCTTGGACAAATTAAATTTCTTTCGCTTCAAAGTGAGGCCATGTGTTTCCCCGCAGAACAGCAGAGAGAGTCGCTACCGTGACCACTCGAGGAATAATACTCAGTAGGAATGCGTTTTTCCTCAACCCATCACTAGAACATCCTAAGAGCATAGGACGAACAACCGACATTGCTTTTGTGAGTTGTAGTGGCTCAATTATCGTTCCGCATCACGGGTCGACACACCCGCTGGCATGTTCCCCAACAGAAGAAGCAGTTCGTGGATCTCGCGGCGGGAAAGCGCCACACGCTCTTTGTTTCCGATGACGGCCTCGTGTTTTCTGTGGGCGAAGGTCTGTCCTGGCAGCTGGGCACCACAAGCCAGTTCATCAACCACCCTGATCGTCGGGCTGTTCAGAGACTGCCTAAGCAGGTAACGACGACAATGCCAATTTCTCGAACCCCCTCGGCCGAAAACGCGTGTGCCTTGCTCGACTGTCGAGAAAGCATTCGGCATACCGGAACAGTAAATGACGTCTGGACGAACAAGGCACTGTTGTTCGTCATCGTGGCTGGTGCAGTGCATTGCGTTTCCACACTGGAGCTCAGGATCGATGCTCATCTGCATTTTTCTCGGTTGTGGCCTCCAAAACGAGCGAAACATGAGGACATAGTCTGGCAGCGACCACGAAAATGACTATACAACACACACACTCGAAAACACCAAATAACCAGGTGCATCCTTCAGGCGATCTGAAGGCGGGAAAGGACTATTGGGTTGCACAGGCTGCTGCGGGCGATACATTTTCGGTGACGAGGGAGGCCAACGCGGAAGATGCCGCGCGCGCGACCGAGGGCTTCCTTTGGATGAAGATGGTGAGGGGCACGATCGGTGTGTGAAGCTTACACACCGGACGAACTGCGCTAGAACGCAAGCGCTTGGTCTTACAGAGGCCTTGCTAACCGTGTAGAACGTCACACAGAACTACAAGGTATGGAGCGAAGGACTGGAGAAATAGTATATTCTGGCGATATCCGTTTAGATGTTAGCTGGTGTGACGTACCATGATATTACTGCCTTCGCAACGCAGCAAAACCACACCCTATTAAGGTGTGTTAAATGTCTCCTACCACTATGAGGCGAGTCGATAAACTTTTCCAAGTCCACGAGTGGAGCAAACCCTGCCACGGTATCGTACGATGCATGTTCTTGCGACATTCCGAACAGAAATTCGCTGTTGTGCCGACGGCGGGCGCTCTTGCAATGCTGTAGCTTGTTCTCGCCATCATCATGAACAGAAACACGACCGCTGTATCGTATTGACTGAAATCGCAACGAGGTAAGTCGGTGAAGAAGCTACTGGAGCAGTCTCCGTCTAGCGAGTCGCTTCAAGAGCTGTGGGAGCACATCCTCGAGGAAGAGCGTACGCTGCACCGGCGATTTCAGGTGAAATAGATCACGTGATCGTTATTGTTTTGCGCCACACAGCTGACCGCTTTTGGTGCTGCTCAGTCGTCATCCCGCCCGGGGCCCTGTCTCACCCTCTCCTCATCTCCGTGTACTGTTGTTGTGGCGTTTCTTTTTCCGGGGTGGATAACAATAAACGCGCGAACGCACAGGGCCGCTTATTGTCGTGGGGCTCCGGCCAAAGAGGGCAGCTAGGCCTAGGAGAGGGTGTCGTCGACCGCAGGACTCCGCACGTGATTGACGCCCTGGCCGGTCTGCCGGTCAGGAGTGTCGTGGCGGGTGCTGCTCACGCCCTTTGCGTCACCCTGGATGGGAAGGTACTTTTGAGAGTAGTTCGGGGTGGTGGTTCCCTTGGTGAGGTGGTATTCAACAGAGAAGTACACTAGTGCGCGTGAGGCGTGGAGCAATGGTACCCAGGCCCATGGGTAGGCAGTGCCGTAGACTAGGATAGATGTGCACCTTTCCTCGACGAACTGACCAGGACATAGACGCGAGAGCCGTGCTCTTGCGCGTTCAAGACGACAAAGACCCCTGTCTTGCAAAACAAAGTGAATAATATCGATTTGAAGTACGGAGAGAAGAGCAAGGCCAGCAGCAAAGGCATCGACAGGAACGGTGTCGGCACCTTTATTTCCAGCCGCTGTCATCCGCCTACCACGTACGTGCTCGGATGCCGATCCCGAAAGGTTTTTAGCTGGGGTTGTGGGCAGGATGGCCGCCTAGGTCACGGCGACTACAAGGATCGCTGGGAGCCGTGCCGCGTGGAAGGCGTAGGGTCGGATCCGGTGGCACTGATAGGAGCCGGTGCCGCCCACTCGATGGCGGTGTCTCTGCCCCAGTCGGTCCACCTTTGGGGGAGGGGGTGAGAGTCATAGAGACAACGAAATGACAACGCCACTTCGTACTGCCTCCCACGTTACTCCAAGTGGGTAAAAGTGCCGAGTAGGACACTACTTGTTCATGTTTGGCTTGGCTTGTCGGGCGCTAGCGGGTCGTGGCATTCAGCAAGCAGGGGTCGGATTCTCTTTCTAGCTTGGATAACATGTCGCCGAGCAACTCCACACTGTCGAAGTGGGATTTACGTCGTTTTTTTGACTGTTTCGATTGCCTGAGATGTTGCGTTGGGATGCGTGCGCACGTTCCTGCCTGCAACGATTTCAACCGGCGACGGGTATCCTACTCTTCTCTCACACTCACCGCCAAAACCATCCGGTTTCCCGCCGTCCCCTGGGCAACAGCATGCCCCCCCCCCCCGAGCAACCACTCCACCCCTGACCGGACAACAACTCAAATAAGCTTCTCATCTTTCCTCGCAGAGCGCATGGACGACTCGGCACGGGAGACAACAAGTGCCGGCACGCGCCTGTCCGCCTCAAGAACTGGCCGCCGGGCTTTCCGGGTTGCGTCGTGAAGGACGTTGCGCTCGGAGGGGCACACAGCATCGTTCTCGCACACCGGAGCGCGCCGACCACCCTGGCAAACCCATGGGGCACGGAGAGTCTGGCCTACGCGTGGGGATACGGGTACTGCGGACAGCTAGGGTTGGGTCGAAGGGTAGGTGCTTGCTGGGTGAAGCTTCCGAATGGGTGCACCCGGCCACTGTAAGGCGCTGCATGTGGAATTTATAGGAGTGGAATAGCACACGGGGTCATGACACCGGGAATTGTCGGAATTCATAGGCTTAATTGTTTAACTTCACACCATAGCCTAAGGCGATTACCCCTACCAAAACCCCTTGATCGACTCCCGCCCGCCAGGTTGGAGAGATCAAGATGCCTTCGAAGATTGCCTTCGACAAGTGAGAACGCGCTGTCACTCGCGGAAACCAGTCAGAACAAATACCACCTTCGGAGCGTCTGCATTGAGGACCGTGCCACCGCCAGAGTTTGTTCGGTGTACACGTAGCGGCCTTAGTTTGTGATTTATCAATATTCCGAAGCTGCTTTTTCACAAGAATCTGCCGTTACGACTCCTGCTAGGGGTGGCGGCAATAGCGCATGAAGGCAAGCCCGAATGTGTCGGAGCGGGAACGGGATGGGTTGACTCAACATGCGCTTGCCGTGACAGCCAGTACTCTCACCCAAAACAACGATCACCAAAGACGTCCACACGCCCCCCTCCGCCACCAGCACTGCAGCACCCGCACCGTCACCACCACCACCGACACCAACAAAATGCTGCCAGGACAGCATCACAACAACACTGTACCAAAACACTGACGATGTACCCGTGCCGCTATGACCTCAACGATCCGGCAGGAAAGAGCTGATTATGTCGATCGTGGCCGGAAAGTCGTTCAGCCTTGCCGCCAACGTGCAGGGGCAGATGTTTGCGTGGGGAAAAGGGTGGGCAGGGCAACTCGGGCTTGGCATCGCGAAAGATTCGAGGGTAAGATTCCCTTTCATGTCGGACCGGCATTCTGGGACGGGAGTTTCTCTTGTTCGCGTTGGGGTTGCCCCCGACGACAGGAGCTGTCTAACAAGGGAGGGGGGGGCTTTGCTCCCAAACCAAACGAGGGCTGCGGAGAGACAGTGCTTTGTGAGTGATCTTTCTAGAATGGAAGATGCCACGGAGGAACAAGCATTGCGAAAAATGCATCCATTCCCTCGCGAAATCGACCATGCAAGTCTGGGCTTGGAAGTTGTGCCCCAAACCCACACAACTCTGACCCTATCGTGTAGTCAAGGGTATCGTACATCAGTCGGAAGCTCGAGGTATCTATGCCTAACTGTAGCACGTGCGCCACGGTGTATCCACTACGGTCAAGAAAACATGGGACGGCAGGAAGATGCGGCGCTGCTTTTGACGCATCACTGCTTAACAGATGACTGACGATGTCGGCATTGAACGTTGTCCATGCCCCTGAACGAACTTATCGCCCGTGGAACCCACGGTGCCTCACTCGTTCCGATTGTCGCTCTCCTCGAAAAATAGGTGGCATCAGCACCCTCCCTCCCTCCCTCCCTATTGGCGGTCTCTTCACAACACCCCGCGTCTCCGCCTCTTACACGTTTCGTTTACCTATCCGAACTTGTGTCTCTCAGGTGGCGCCGACGAGGGTAGAATTTCCAGGTGTCGGGAGGCATTTGGTCGTCAAGATGGCCGCCGGGGAGAGACATGCGTCCGCGCTAACGCTGGATTGCTCACCTCCGCCCCGGGGATGGGAAAAGGACAAACAGTGGAAAAAGGTCGTCGGAAGGTGTGTGTACACAAGCGGTGGGCGCACTTTCGGAGTGTTTCTAACATGCTGGAGCCTAGGTTAAACCTTTTTAGGGCGACGGTTCACTTTTCGTCGCCATGTTCAAACAGCTATCAGTCTCTGGTCTTGATCCTTGCGGTGTTTTTTCATGCTTGCCGCCATTCCTGTGTGTGGGGCAGTGAGCCACACCATCGTAGTCCTGTAGGGTGTATGCCACTTTTCACAGAGCTACCGCGTCAGCGTTGAGTGTAGCGATTCTCGAGACGCCATAGATCACATTTTCTATGCCCCACGTCATTCACATTTCCCCAACACGCCCACCCCTTTGCCCCCGTCCACCATACATTCACGCGCAATGACCTTCCCCCCATTCTTCCACGATTTTCAACGCAACGCGATTGGACAACCAACCCCATCATCACCCGGATCCAACAACCAACTCATCCATCAACCACCCAAAAGTCATGTCGGCATGAAGAAGTGGGAGTCCGGACTCCTCCGACTGTGGCGCTGTCCGCGCCGCCCCCCGTGGAAAAATCGCGGACCCAACCCCGAACCCCTCTTCGAATGCGCCTCCTGTGGCGTTTCGTGCGTCTGCCGCAAGTGCGCACGTTCTTGCCACCGAGAGCATGAGATACGCCCCTGCACCCGAAGGTGTGGGTGCTGTGGGAAGGAACGTGTAGGAAGCCTAGATGGAGCTGTTTCGTGTTGACTTCACCGAGCATGAGAGCGCAGGTTACACACCCGCCGCAGGTGGTCGACCTCCTCTTTCGCATCGAGTCGAACGAATGTGGGTTCGTAAACAATTTCGGTGGAGTGTGCTTTTGTTGGACATTGCCAGACGTTGCAACAACCTCGTTCTTTCCATTTCGTTCAGTGCGCTGCCACTACCGCACGTCCGCAACTCCTTCTTTTCTCGGAGGCACAGACTGGAGGAAGCGTGGTGCATCTAGCCTCGCCAACAAACCCTCATCCAGAACAGCGACCGCGCCCTCCTTTGCCCGTCAATGCTTCGTTCGACAGACTGCGAGTGATGTGCCAGTGCGGTATGCGTCCATTCAGGTGGGGTAACAGCAACGCCAACAGAGACGTAGGCGGGGGTGGTTGCGGCGGCGACGGGGTCGGAACCCTTTCTCGTTGCAAGCCAGCAGCCGGCCGTGATGTTTTCGGTCCAATAGGAACCGAACACATAGAAACAGGAGGAAATATATGTTCGCCGCGTGGCCAACGGAACGTGTCTCTTGATGCGGGGGCACCAGCTCCGCCGTGCGGGTTGCTGGTGTCCGTGGAGGACGAGGACGACGGCGGGGACACCGCGAGGTGGCTGAACCACAACGCCGTGGAATGTCAGCGGGTGGGTTGACGTTGAGATATGAGTTGGGTTTAGGTTTAAGTTGGCGGTTGTTTTTGGTGGTCCGGTTGGTCTGGAACGTGATTTGGTAAGGCCACGATCCCTCCGTGTTCACCCGCAGTTTTCGCTTAGCATTGCCGGTGTGGCTCAATCTCGTCCTGCCCATTTGTTGGCAGCAATCGTTCTTCCAGCGAGCCCTCCGATCGATAGAATCAGGCAAGACAAAATGGAACCCGAAAGGTACAAGCAGACAAAGGATATCGATAGGAGCAACACCGTCGACGGACGAAGCGCTGTGTTTTCACCAAATGATTTTGTTCTGTTGTGTCATGGTGTGGGGCTCGCATTGGTTAGCTGTTTCGTGTCGTCAGCTTTCGTCCAAAGAGTGTTCACTGCACGGTCGTTGACAACCGATTCATAGTCTCCTTCGGTGAACCTTAGCCGTCCTGTCGCACGCGATGTTCACCCTCGATATCGGGATCGCGCACGCAATCACGCGCCAGATCTTGCGGGGCTGGTTCGGGCAGCGGCTGGCGCGGCGCCGGCGAGAGGAGCAGCGGCGTCGGCGGCGAGAGGCGATAGAGGCGGTATGGTACGTGACAGTCCTCGGGGCGATGGAGAAGAGCATAGCCAGGTTCGACAAGGTACGGCTGCCAATTACTCTTCCCTTCATTTTTTTCCCGTATGCGCCCAGTATGAGGTGGACACGTTACTTGACCTTGACAAGCGCGAGAAGAAATCCACAGCGAACTACATTGTGTAGTCGACAGCAGTATCTCTCGCTGTTACAATCGGCTTCCAGTGTCACACCCCCTTCANNCCCCCCCCCCCCCCCCCCCCCTCCAAACTCTGACTCTCACCCTCATAAAAAGGACGAAGAGCGAAAACGAAACCGTGAAGGCATGGCTGCGGCTGATCTCGAGTCGGCGTTCTACCGCTACTACAGTAAGCTGCAGCCGGTAATCATGGCGCTCAACCAGCAGCGCCAGGCCTTGAAGGACTTCTCCACAAGGCGAGCGAGATCCATTGCCCGGCATACTTCAGCGACACATGACCGCGAACGCACCCCCCCCCGCCGCCCGTCCCCAGACAATGACGCCACTGTTTCATCCATGAGGAATGTTCACCTTCGCCCCCACGATCGCCGAAGCTTTGCAAGTACCCTCCTCCCACCCCGCCCCTCTTAACCTCCTCCCGAAACCGCCGAACACTTCGACAGAGAGGGCGTCACTCTCGAGACGCTCGCATCAGCCTCGGACCCTCGGGTCGGGAGGGGCCTCGCCCGTCGAGAGACCGTTACGCTCTGGAGTCGCCGCGACGTCCGGCAGCTGCAGCGGCAGTTCCCACCGCGGCTGCGGCTACCCGAGGAGAAGGTGGTCCTCATGACGGTCGGTCTTCCGGCCGGAGGTGACAGGCCGAAGTGGCGGTCGGCGAAGGACGGAAGCAGCGGCAGCAGCAGCAGCAGCGGCGGTGAAGCATTGGGAGAAGGCACGGACCGAATCGGAGCAAGGGGCTACTGTGGAGAGGCACGTGGGGCTGGGCGGTTGGGAGGAGTGGCGGATCCGGACGTGGATGCCCTGGTCTGGTCCTGTCAACCTCTGACTTCCCGGTACGGATAGAGACGCTACAATGTTGTCGAGTGAAAAGTATGGGTGCGACTTCTTGTCCCAAAAACTAGTTCCGAGTGGGTGGGGTACGACGACTGAGTTTGTGGAAATCGGGGGAGGGTACTGGACAGAATGTTTTCCAAAGGTGAAAAACGCCCCAACAACAGAAATTCAGCACAGCAGCAACATGTACAACCGACTGTGCCACCGCCACCAGACCCTCCACCTACAACTGTATCAACAACTCCAAATTTTTCGCCAGGCGGACGATAGACATCGCGGGGCCGGAGAGGCTCTACCAAAGGGTCACGCGGATGCGGGCATCGCAGCTGCACCGCTTGACTAGCCGGCGTCGGGCAAGCTTCTCGGAGGGGGACTTCGCGGCTCGGGTGGACAAAACTGTATCGGCAGAAGACCTCAGATGGGCGCAAAAGCTCGGAAGGTCAGGTTCGCATTGAATTTCAAGGATGATTTCCACGATTCTGCGGTATTCAAAAGGTGAAGACGTATTATCGAAGTAGAAACAAAAATGTATTTTTTTTCGGCATGCACGTAGTCACGAAAAGCCCGGCGGCGTGGAACTCCAACGTGGTTGAGGCAGTTCGCTCCTCGTCGCGAGGGGAACAGACCTTTGCTTCTTTTGACATGGGATATGTCAGGAAGTCAATCCGACGGGTGTTGTGAAGCCAATGGTTCCAGAGGGCTGGGTGCTTCGTCAATAAAAGTGGCATTGTTGGGATTTCTCGAGGGGAGACAACCGGCAAAGAGGTACGCCTTCCGCCATCACGCTGTGGATGGTCGGGGCACCAACACCAACAAGTTCACGCAGGGTCCCGGGCCGTGCTTGATCGCGCTCAAGAGTCCATGCCCGATCACTTCCCGTCTCTCCTATCCAGAGAGCCCCGCAAACGGTACCCATTGATTTGTTGATCCTCTGCAGGTACTGGGTGGGCATGCCGTAGTCGTTAGACCATTGACTTCGCATCCCTACCAAGCCAATAATCTGTTGGTCCTCTGCAGGTACTGGACGGGGGTGGATAATTCTCTTGGAGCTACTCGGTATCTCCAGATTGGCGACAGAAAGGTATGCATGGGGAAAAGGGACGTTGGGTGTTTCTCGCGGGTGGCGTGCACCGATCTCGAGCGGTTGATCCCGGGCTTCACCCCTACTGTGCACCCGAAGATGGGCATGTTTTGAGAGAGGCCGAATGATTGTGCGTATTTTCGGCCAACTAACCTTCCACCTGGCGCGAGTGCCATGTGTGTTGTCTCGCCGGGTTCGGTTGGGGTCTTGTCTCCTTGGCTCCAGCGTTGCCAGCACCTCTGGTGCCCTTCGGAGAGAGGGTGTTCACGGTCGAGTACGAGAACGAAGAACAGCGCACGGTAACAGCAAAGGCAACCGCCAGAACCACCACGACACCAACCGTAGCCCCAAGAGCAGCAGCAGCAACAGCAGCAGTAGCAGGGGCGTCCTACCGCTCCAAAAACATTTAGGGCGTCTCCTGTTTTGTTGTTCTGTCGGAAATCCAACACAGGAGTACCGAAACCACCTCACGGGCTACCTTGCATCAATTGCTTCTCCCTCTAGATCACCGTGGTAGGCACGTGTATCATCGCAATCACGTGGACATGATAATCCACATCTATAAGCTAAAACTGCAAGGTCGTGCCTTGGCGGAGAAAACGCTGGCGACGAATGCGGAATGGAACATGGAACCGAACGGTCAGAACCCATGAACCCGTGCTGACCTCCCGCGAGCACGCAAGAACCTAGAGCTGTTTTTTCACGAACTACCGTCAACAGTGCGTCGTTCCTTTCACCATCCGTACCAAAGTAGTTCCTATCGCCAACACTTAAGATGTGTACTTACAATTGTTTCTGCGTGGCCAACCGAGGCCCACTAGTTCAGTCAGCGGTTCCAGGAGAAAACGTCAGCACGGACCAACTTTCTCACCACGGCCCCGTCTTCGCCTGAAAATCCCGCTCATGAAGTGCAACAAGCTCACGGATCCGCAACACCTACGCTGGCGCCGCGGAGCGCGCTCGCTGCACAAGTTCCTCCGAACGTTCGGGCCTGGTTCCGTCGACCCTGATGTGGCCGCGGTGAAGGAAAGGGGAAGGGCTGGACGTGCACACTCGCTGTGCGCTCCCGAAAGAGTTTACGCCGCCACGGTGAGACTTTCGCATCGTCCTGGACATGGTCCCAAAGTTAGGTTGGAAGCCATGTAGCACGCCAGGTGGCCTTTTATGGGCTGCGTGCCCGTCCCTCCTTCGTTTTGTCCGGCCACCAGAGAGTGTCACCACTACTGAACAATGGGCCCCACTTGAGGAAAGCCTGTGGAACACTTCGACTGTACAGTAACCAAGGCAATTGCAATGTTGAGAACACGTTGATTGAGGAGGCGTATGCCAGGGGATAGACGAATGGACGGTTAGAATAAGGTGGAAGCGATATCTACGCAATTATTGATTCACGCAGGCGGTGACCACGTCCGCGCTAGCTCTGCTTGTATGAATTCATCTGATGCATAAATAAGATCTCCGCCGTGCACACGTACACAGAGACTAGCGTTCACAGGGAAAAGGATACAGGTAGATGCAGTTGGCAGACCGAATGGGGCCCCTTAGGCAATAGTTTTGTTCGGCAAGACGTAAGCTCCATTCCCCAGTAGTGTGCACATCAACACTGGCCACTGTATCCGCCACGGCCAAGAGGCAAGCGTGTGTCAAAGAGCAAAGACACATATTGACGGGGATACAAATATTTCCCACGAAACGCACATTCAAAGCGCGAAACAAAAAAGATCATCCCTTCAAGGGAAACCGCTCGACCACACACGCCGGCTACAATACCCACTTCCTGACATTGACTAGCTTCGTGTACCTGCAAACGGTAGGTGACGTGGGAATATCGCCACAAAAAGCTGCAGGCCCTATTGCGTGCCGCCACCAAGAGGGGGTATCCCGCATCAGGAGACGGCATGAAGTGGACGAAGAGGGCCGAAAGATGGGGCGGGCTAGCTCCTCCGCCCAGGACCACGGCAATATCGATGGAAAGTCTGCGCAGGAGCGCTCAGAGGATAGTCACCCGGGCCGCCAAACGAGGGTGCGTGATGTCGCAGAGGCCGGCTTGGGTGAAGATTGCTGAGTATGTCGATGTCGGAATCACCGCTGCCACCGTCGTTGCTCCGTCTTAGTTTATTTGGTGGCGATGTTGGCGTTGTTGTTGCGTTCGCTGCTGTCAACTGTGTTGCATTTTGCGGCAATAGAGTTGCTGTGGGTTGCCGTCGTTCAGGAACCCACCCAGGGGGTGTCGCGGAACTATGAGGGGGACGGAAAATCAGCACTTCGATAGCTCGTTGCTCTCCCATTTTCAACAGTCCAGCTTCGCCAACCTCTGTTGACGCGCCTAAGTTACCACGCCGGGTAGGAATCTTCACGTGGCCCCTTGTACAGGGTGTAAAAACGGAAGGCGGCAATCCATCAACATGAAGTACTGTTTAAGCCTCGCCGGCAATCGATCAACAAGTGCAATTGACCCATAATCAATTCGCCGGGAGAGCAACATTAGAGGCAATACGTAGATCAGTCACATACAGCCGCAACGAATCACCCCGTATCACTAGGTGGGACCTGCGGCCGTCCACGAGCAAATCGCGCCAAGGGTCCGGCGGGAACAGGCAAGGTGACGACCTCGCGACAACACCGGGCACGGAAACAGCAGCAGAAGCAGCAACTGCAGGCCCTTGGTCCGCCTATGAAGACGACGACGGGAACACGTACTACATCGACGATTTCACCGGCGAGAGCGTGTGGGAGATACCGCCACCCGACGTTGCCACCGCCGACGCCGCTCGAGACGCCGAAGATTGGGATCAGGGGGCGGCCGGCGGAACGGAGTGGACGAGCGTCACCACAGCGGCCGGGGAGGGGGAAGCGGCGGCTTGGTGGAGCGGTGGCGGTGATAACCAAAATGCGATGGTTGCCGACTCTAACCCGTTCGATGGGTACGAGTGGCCGGCTTGGGGGCAGCAGGGGGGTGAAGATGGCGTGGAGACCTGGGGGGGCAATAGTGAGGGGGGCAACGTAACCACGGGGTGGGAACTGGCAGCGCAGGGGGAACAAGGGGGAGGGGCGGAAGGTTGGACCCAGGAGTGGGACGAGGGCAGCCAGAACTACTACTGGTACAACACTCTGACCTGGGAGAGCCGGTGGTAAAGATCTGCTACGATGGTGATGCGTTCATTCGAGTTCCCGAAGTAGTTGATGGCACACGTTCTGGACGATGATCGCCAGAGTCGACGATGATCGAACAACTGACACACGTGTCGTTGGCAACCCTGCAAGGCGTCAGCTTTTGGTGGGAGCTGAAGTACATGGCAGACAGAAATGGTGGACATGTATTCACGATGACAATATCCCGTAAAGCCTGAGGATGACAATTTTCGACATCCATCGTACACACCATAAGAGACCACTTGCTAGAGCGGAAACACTTAAATTGACTGAGCTGTCGGTGCGTAAGATGGTATCGTCGATGGAAGAAGTATTTGGATATCCTCTACAGCATTTCCCTCACGAAGAGAATGATTCGGCTGGTTTATCCAACTGACAACGTGTGTTTTGCGTTTTCTGGGCTCGCGGGCAGGACGGAGGCAACGGACATTGCCATCACAAATCGGGTAGGCAGGTGTTGGCGTGCAGTGTCTAGACTCCTTCTTTCATTGAATTGTTGCACAAAGTTGCCTTACGTTGCGGTGCCATGGACTGACATCTCGATGTAGATACCGCTAACTAATAAGCGAATAGGGTCAGATCGCCAGCGGCGACACGTAGACAACCTGCTAGTGTTAAAGCGAGGTTCCGATTCTCTATGAAACTGAGAGCTATGCCCCTTGTCAGGGCCTGTTTTCTTCACACGGCTGGGTCAGGCTGTATTGTCAGATGGGAAGCAAGTTACAGACTCACCTTCTCATTTCTGATTGGGTTTGTATTCTTACTCATATGCCGGGACAGCTTGTGTGGTGCACAAGATCCGTACGGACGGTTCCCCTTGGCTCTTTTGATCCAGCAATAAGTCTTACAGGGGATGTTCTGTAAGATTTCATGCATATGCATCCACACATACATGCACCAACCTCTAGGTTATGTGTACATTGGAGTAGATAACCACAGAATGCTCGGATTATTCTGCATGGCATTTCACTAGTTTCTCAGTGTAGGGCTTCATACAAGAGATTCTGCATCAGCTCCAGTTTCCAGCAGGTGTTCTTCAATAAAGGCTGAAAGTTCGACAATTTCCTCTGACCATTCTCCGAAGGGCTAGCTTCGTGTCATGTTTTATAGTTCCAAAAGCATCTAACGAACACGACCTGGGTCCTCATAATATATTTTTATGGTATGGACTAAACCTAGAATAATTTCAAACGGGACAGCGGCCAAAAGCATTTGTGGCTTCCGTAAGTAGAGCTTCATCATTGGTGCACACAGCCTCCATTGTATGTAGTTTGTTGCCTTGATCGAAAAAACCTGTTCATGCTTCCACTCTCTACCTTCTAACGCCAGCGCTGGTCCAACTGACGCGGACGGATTCCTTCCTCGTGGTCACAGGCTAGCTACGTGGCAAAGTGGGAGTGGTATGCAGACGTCGTATGGAAAGGTAGAGGTAACAAAGGACTAAAAATCGCGAAGTCTTCCTGACCTTATTGGGAATTCAAATGGGACGCCCATGGGACGATAGGGACGTCCCGCGGGACGCACGGGACTTTCCGTACCTCCCATGACCGAAACTCATAGACGCACAGATTCATGTAGCACGCTTAAGAGCTACTTCAGCACAGGTGTTTCCTGACGAACGGCGATCCTCGACATTCCATAGGCGTTTCATCGAGTCCTCTCGTGTCCATCAAACACGTCCCACGGGACGCCTACGGAACGCATGGGACGGTCCACGTCCATTTGAACGCCGATAGGACACCATGGTACGGCCCATTCGACGCCCCTTGGGACCGGCCCGTGGGATGTTCGATCGTCCCGCGAGCCGTCCCACGCCGTCCCAAGACATTATGCAGATTTTCCCTCCGTTCACCGGAAAGTTCTGCCGGCCTCTCACAGTCTTCCAACAACAAGCAATAACGAAATGCCCGGTATTTTCCGCTGGATGAGATGGTGAGAAAGCCGAGCGAGAGATAAAGACCTGACCCATCATCCGCCCGGATCGATTGAGTTGCTGCCGGCGCCCGCTGACCGGTTGGCCCGTTTTCAGCTCGAGAGGCTGAGAGAGGTGCGGACGGAAGACGGAAAAAGAGACAGACTCATGGGAGTACTCTATTTCACACTCAAGTGATACGCGAGTACTTCTACAACGTCAGATTTCAGAGAAGCACGCCCCATATTATTGTGACTCCGTACTTCTGCAAGGAGCCCTCAGACTCTCAGCCAGCTGTTGTTGCACAATGTAAGACGTCCATGGACCCATACTTCCTCTGTATCATAAGTCTGGTCTGTTAGGTTTATACGCCGCCTTGACGGTGTCCGATCTGTCGGGTTTTTTTGTTGAATTCTACGGCGTTTTTTTAGCAAGAAAACATTTTTTTTTTTAAAGCTGGTGCTTGAACCATGCGACTAAACGGCCGGAAAACGTTGAGTCGGCCCAAAAACGGCTATATTTTGCCCTTTCCGGGGGGTGGGGTACGTGGGGCATTGAGCCTAACCCCCCCCCAAAAAACCAAGAACTATCCCCAACCCTAAAGCTATCCCCGCCTACTCAGCGACCCACATCGCGCCCCCCTATACTCAAAGCAGAATAATAGTGGCACCACACTAAAACTAAGACACTTTGGGGTTCCACACTAAAACCAAGACAATTGAGGGACCCACACTACAACCAATACACTTGCGGGCAGAAAAAGTGTCTGGTGTCGGTGGGCCCAGCGCACCCTTGGGTATCCGTACTTGGCCCGGCGGAATAGCCAGCGCAGCCTCCACTACAATTGCAATGCGGCGGCCCACTGAAAGCTCGCCGCCCTTGGGACGATGTGGGGGGGTACTTGGGGGCGTATCCATCGTTTGCATAGTGTGTGGGGGGTGGTAATCACGACTGATCTCACGAATTCTAAAAAAAATCTAAAAAAAAATCTCAAAAAAATGCTCAAAACAGGCCAAAATGGGCATATGTTGACCTAATTTTAGTGTATAACACGGTCTTCGATTTGTTTTTTTTTTAGTCAGCTTTGCATATGTCTTGCCTTTCTAACGCACCCAACCAAAGGCTAAACGTCAACGTGTAAGTATCTTTACTACTACACGCACATAACAGACCAGACTAATGATACAGAGGAGGAAATTACGAGTTCCTCAACACATACTGTTGCACGGATGGATTCCTCTATTTGTCGATCCCCTGCTCAATCTCCCACACTGCTGGGGAGTTTTTGTTAAACCGACCATGGGCAGAACATGAACTGTCCATGAAGTGCCCACCGAGGCACTTTAACCTAGAACTTTGCCACCGGCATATCAACCTAGAACTTAGCCACCCAGCGCGAAGCTAGCATGTATCGTGTGGGCTTGGGGTTGGCATTGGGTTGGGGTTAGCGCTAGAGTTTTTAGCCGTTACAATGCGCGTTCCAAAACCAGATAATCTATTGTTCAGGAGTACACGGGTTCGGTTGAAGGGCACTCATTGACGGTCCATGGGCTGCCCATGAACCACGGGCAGCCCATGAACTGCCCACGAAGTCCCCCCCATGGGCTGCCCATGGGCTTGCGCGTAGTAGGCATTTCCCATGGACAATTCCCATGGGGACTGCTTTTCCCATAAGTGGTCCGTGGGCTGCCCATGGGCTGCCAATGGGCAGAATGTTGTGCCCGTGGGCTGATTAACAAAACCGGGTAGGGTGTGGGAGATCCCCCCTGTTGCTCCGTTTTATTTTTCCCGCTACACTAAACCCATGGTCTCTCTTGGCTCTCATGCCGAGAAACATGTTCTCAGCCGAAACAATAACAAGAACACAACGCTCGGAACGCGGTCGGGTAGTGCGTCAACCTAGACTGCTACGTAGCAGACGTCAGGATAGGTTCTCCGTTACATTCGCTGGCTGCTCCAACTACGCCAAAGACGGTTGCTGGTTCATTGTCAACCCCCGCAAGCGTCCGCAAGCGTCTGTGTGAAACGACGTGCCCATACCTCTGAATGACAGCATGCAGCGAGGGTTACCAAGGGCAAGTCATGCACGCAAACGTTAGCGGGAGGAGGTAGATCTTGAAGCGGCAGCCACTCTTGACGTAATAAGAGTAGCTAGCAAACATAGCGGAGCGGCCGTTCCTGATGCCCGCTCCGTAGCCATCTCAGGTGGTACACTGGCCGACTGTCGTTACCAAAAAGTCGCCTATTCTATGGCCGACAGCTTCACCAGCGCAGTAGCCTCTATTCTAGGCTGTGCGGGGGAAGTTGCGGGTGAGAACATACCGGACCCGACATGTTCTGTGATTGTATAATACCTAAGAAACGCATCTCATCGTGCATAGCGCGTCGAGAGACAAGTACAAAGTGCACAGGAGCATTAGCAGCGGAAGTAGAAGCAGCAGCAGCGCACCAGCAACGAAAAAATGCGGCTCAACTCGTGCCGTTTCGGAAGAACGATCCATACCATCGTCAGAAGACAGCAGCAATCACACCGTGTGGAAAGATATCCAGAGGCTGCGAGACGAGGCAGAGAGTCTTCACCCGGCGACAGCTACAGTTGCCGGCATTATGGGGAATCTCTTCGGCAAGGACTGCCCAGAACAAAAAAAAAACAAAAAGCATGGTGCAGGCGTTGGTTGGAATCCTGGTGTGTATGCATCCGTGTGCCAGCCTGTTCTTGCCGGCTACAACCTCGGATCTTTCGTTCCGCGCATGAGATGGCTGGCCCCGGGTCTCGATGTCGGCTTATGACAGAAAGGTTACGACACAGCATCTGCTAGCAACTGCATGAGTTTCTCTTTTGCTCCCACTGACATTCTTCTGCTTGGAGTTGCGACACATTTCTCTGTCGCAACGTGTTCTTGTGTGGTACACTTTTCAGAGGACCAAACGCTAAAGGTTGTATCCAGGTTGCGTCAGGTGCGTGTCCCTTGCCTCTTGAAAACTAAAATGGCGTGCGTGTGTGACAAACGTCTGTGTGTTTTTATCACTAGCATCGGCCGCGCCATGTGTGTATGTTCGTCAGCGCCCCGGTGTGCGAAACTTCAATAATACCGTTCTGAGCGCTTGCGCGACTCACCCCACCCCGCGAGACCTTCGTTGACGCATGCATAGGCTGCATTCTTAGGCTCCACTGTAGACTACAGTATACTGATACCTTGAATGCAACATCTGACAGCGACGTTATGGCCCTCGCACAATACCGGCGTGAACACCTACTGCCTAGTGGCGGCAGGCGGTGGAAGCGTTACCAGGGGTACTGTCGACAAGGGGAATCTCAATCCTAGCGATTTCATCTTCTCCCGCAAGCAGAAAGAGGTGAGAGCGTTGTGAGCTACTTCTACTACATTGTACGTTGTTGCATGTCCCATCGAAACGATGGGAAACTGGCTTTCGCTGATGGCAGGATAGACTACACTGATGTAGCAGAAAATAATTAACGCCGAGAATACGTGGTCAAGCACAGTATATTGCGTGACATTGGATCTGACGGAGATGCGGCACCTGCTGATTGCCACCAACTCTCCAGAACGCATAACCTAAAAATCACCAACCTGTACGTCGTCACCGCTTGCTTGCTCTGGTTTCTTCGTGGTTCTCTGACACAAGGTAATCGTGCGAGAACCTGGTAGCATCGGCGGACAGCAATTCATTGTGGAGGAGTGCTCGGAGTGCGAGGTGTACCTTCTGGATCACACCGCAGCACTCACCATCGACCTATGCACAGACTGCAGGATTATCGTGGGGCCTTGCGAGAGCAGGTAAGATACAAGCAAAGCTGCAGTCTGGGTGCTACGTATAGAAGCTTGATTTAATGGAGGCGGAAAATGAGAGTTTCTTTTGGAAAACAAACATGTCTGGTTCGAGCACGTTACCGCCAATAGCCCAGCGTTTTCTTCGCTGCTCAATATTTCCTTCTACGGTGGACATGGCTCGCGATCCCGTATTGAAAATCCCATATCGCCAACCCTCTTCCGTGTCCCCTATTCTCCACTCGAGATAGCAAGGTCATGCACTGCTCTCCCTCATAGTCTCGTTTGTTCAAATTTCGAAATGATGTGTACCTGCCAACTCTTGTCTTCACACGCCCGTTGGGACGCATGCATATCGCGCGAATTCTGAAGCAAGTTTCGAAAAAAATACCAGTGTGTTTATTCGGGACTGCAAGGACTGCACCGTGGTGGTGGCCTGCCAGCAGTTTCGCGCACGGGACTGCACGGACTGCACTTTCTTTTTGTTCAGTGCTACCCAGCCCGTGGTTGAGTCCTCCGTGGGGCTCCGGTTCGCTTGCTATACGCTGGATTACTTCAGGTACGGCGCCGCAATGGATTGAGTACCGAGGTGGCATGGCAGGGGGTCGCGCGGTATTCCATACCTTTACATCCTTTCTTGCTTCTAGCGACCAGATGTTTTCATCATTGTATCGAAATCTCCGATCGTTGTATGGTCGCGATGAGTAACATGAACAGTTTTCTAGGCTTGAGCCCCGTATATGGTACCCCTTTTCGAATGGAGTCAGCAACGCCGACTTGGGGGGGTGGATCCGCTTTCTCCATGCGCTGTGGGGTTCTTTAAGGGATGGCAGAACACGAACTATTGATGTTCTTAGGCGGGAAGGTTGTTTTCTCTCTGTATGTTGGAATAAAGTATAAGAACAAGAGCCAGCGTCAAAAACCCTAATCTGCCCCCCTCCATGTGTCTTCCGTCCCACCCACTCCATATTGAATCATTGCGTAAATGGAACGCGTGCATCGATATTCAGCTTTCTATCGTGAAGGGTGGCTGTCTGCCTCAGATGAGAAATTTTGCCACGGTGGGAAAATAATTTACTATTACGAGGCTGCCAAGTGCCCTCAGAGACGCGGCGTTCCCTCTACGACGACGCGATTGTTGATAACGCCATGGGGGCCGAATGTGGCATTTTCAGGCATCTTTGGCGCAGCTTCAGTAGTTGACGTCATGCTTGTTGATATGTAGCAGCTAACAACGAAACCGGTCCACGAGGACATGACTCGTGCCAAAATCGTGCCCTTCCCGTCTTGCTTTCAATGATTTTGGGCTAGAGTAGGCAACGTCCATGCACACAGGTTTTTCCCTAATCGACATATCAGGGTCGAAGTGATCAGTTGTCATTGCTTTCATTTGATATTATAGGGGTCAGGCAGTGGTTGGTTCCTGACTGGAGCATGACTCACACCACAATTCCCTCGACCGTTAGGTCAGATTGATGCAGAGCCTTTTCAAAGTGTACAACCTTCATCACGTCCATTTGACGCGCGATGCCACTCCGCTTTGTCCCCCTCGCGCGGAATTCCCGTTCGCCCTCGTGCCCCGCCGATTGCGACCCTTTCAATCCTCAAGTCTGGCTGGCCAGTTCGCGGCAGCCAAGCTAAGCGTATGGAACAACAAGTGGAGCCAGATATATAACTTTACCGGAGGGGGCGAGGGGGATTGGTCGTGCCTTCCCGAAGGATCCCACCACAGGTAACCATAGAACAACACGATCGCGACTTTCTCGTCTGTGAAGCGTCAAGCGTTTGGGAATGTAGGGGCAGCGTCGTCCGTATTATTCCCGCATGCGTTCATCGCCGTCAAACTGGTCTAACCGGTCTTATCCGACGACTTTGCCAATGCTGCGCCGAACATGACATTTGTGCAAAATTTTCTGGGGATGAGATAGTACTTCGCGGAAATTCAATTTTTCAGGCCCTAGTACCGTAGCCGGAAAAGATTAAGATCCGCAGCTTAGTGGGAGGGCGGAGAGGTTGAAACGTACCACAAGTGAAAATAATGATGCTCACCGTCAGAAATATGATCAACACGCCCATAGTAACTTGGTGGTGTTGCTCTACTCAAGAAGATAGCGTCGACCACGCGATGTCGATGGTTGGCGACCGGCATAAATGGGTCATCAACTGGACGACGCGCGAATGCCCTTAGCCAATTGATGCTTAGAGCAAAAAAACAATTTTTGGCCCGTTTTTTCGATCTGCCGCCTCTCAATTGTTGACCCTCCTACTAACGTTGCTCAACAACCTTTCTTGTCTGCGTCTGTTTGCACAGGGACTTCACCACACGCAGCCTGCCGAGAGCCTCGAGGCAACGAGTGGGATACACAGAAAATACTCACGGAGCAGTCGTCCCTATTACTGGTGAGAAACGTTGAAGAGACATTCCGACTCCGTGATCACGTGTGGAGGGGGCGGACGGGTCTGGAGCGGGTTACGGTTCGATTTCCTATCCCAACGAAATCACGGTGGGGCGTCTATTCATTGCACCTGTCCCTTTCGGAGACAAGGCAATTGCCTGTCTTTGTTCTGCTGGGGAATATAACGATTGTGGTCAGAGCTTTTGTGCCTAGAAATACGTGGCGTTGAACATGAAGTCACCACGATCTATGCAACAACATCCACACCATCAATGACGGAACGTTCCAACACTGCAAAATGAAAACCGTCTCGAGTAGTGGAACATTTGGGGGTAGGTATTGAGCCACCCGACGGTTAGAGGAAGTTCGGGGTCGGAAAAATGTTGTAAGCTATGGGTTTGTGGAAAGCAAGGAACAAACCCTGCCATGCCTTGTTTCTAGCTTCCCGAAAGAGTCCAGGATGTATCCGATCCCATATGAAAACTCGAAACGAGTCGCACCGCTTTCCAAACGGTTGTCGCAACGTTCTTCGTGTACGCTCTTTGTGGGAGAAAACATTTGAAATTTACGTTGTGAAACTTTTGCTTTCAGACACACATCGCGCGATCTTCAGCAAATGTTTTGCACTTTTTTTGGCGACGACGGTGTCAAACAAAAGTTACGTGGCGAGACTCCCGCCATTCCACGTCAAGCACCTACCCCTACCACACATGTAGACCCCCTCTCCAGATTCGATTGGAAGGCACCATGTTCACCGATTTTCCTCATGAATGGTATCTCGAAGGAGGTAATGCCATGGGCTATTGGTCAGTGCCTAGATTTGGCGCCGTGAGGCGCCGAATGCGCAGGGAAAATAAAAAATGTTGACTCACGACCGTCAACGGCTGCGAGTGGTTAGTTCGAGTGCGGTGATATTGACCATGCCACGGGGTTGGCTTTTGGCCGATAACTTTCCGAAGGAGGAAGCAACAGCAACAGCAAGACCACTCGGCGCGAGGTAGTTCTCAAATCCATCTTTTATGCCCAAGGTTTGTTGCCATGTCGTATCGTGCGCGTCGGGAAAACGTTTTGGTTGACACTGCCATACCCGCGTCAGAGAGCGGTTGGTTCAAGTTCGCGGGGATGGCGTGCTCATGGTTTGATTTTCCAGCGATAACTTTTCGAAGGAGGAGGCAACAGCAACAGCCATGCCACTCCGAGGGAGGTAGCTCTACCCAGCATCTTTTTGGTTCGAGGTTAGATGTCGTGGGGGTATCGTGACTGTGGAAAATATGTTCATACTGCCTACTCTCGCACCCCCTAGCCGGTTTCTTCGCGGTGTGGTATGAAGCGGTGTGTCTGCTCCTCGCCGTTACAGAAAAAAAGAAGGATCATGCCTCTACATTCCACCAGTCCCGCGAAGAAAACTTCCCATAGTGAGCTTGCCACAAAAGTGGTATTTGACAAACATTCCCGACCAAACGTTGCAATAAAACTTGTAACTTTTTCGCAGCTATGTGCTCCCAATAATAGCGATGTCATCAGCAATTTGCTGTCGAATATATCGATTTACTGTCAAATATATCGATTGTCGGGATCAGAGTTGCAGAAATACATGTATCCTCTAACATGTCCTCGAAACCTTCCCACCATCGCATTTGGAAACTACCGGGTGATCAACAGCGGGGATGAGGGGCTTTTCGGAGGCCGAAGAGACCTGCTTCATCGTGGTGATGCCGGGGCACATCGACGCCGTTCTGGGGAAGCTGCTGGCCGTAGGAGGCGGGGGAGACTCCCCGATATCGGCGACGACGTCAAGACTGCTGAGGACTAAGCTCTTCCGCCCGCAAATGGTGGGTAATAAACTAGAGGTGGCCAAAGCAGTGTGTGGTTGCTTGATGTCGTATATGGACATTGATGAGTGTATTGATCTGCTCATTTTCTCTTTGGGGAGCACATTTCTCGCAGCTCAAATTATCGCGAGAAGAGGTTGTTGAAGAATGGATTGTATCCAATCCTTCCTTCGTCGTTTGCTGATCGATTTGATTACCTCATGGGGAGCTTCGATCGGCCGATCAGCTGCTGTAGCAGGCAGGGGGGGGAGTCGATTGACATCAAGCAACGAAAGTGTGGAGATTGTGATATTTCATAGGAGCGAGCTTGAAGAGCTAGACGCTCGTTTCAAATCAAGTCGATTTCCTGAAGCATTTTCACGGATCGATGCCATTCCGACAGCCGACAGACAGGCAGCTAACTTGCTACAGATAAGAATACGGCATGGCCAAATTGTGTATCTGAGGTATGAAAAAGGGCATGTCTACCAAAAGTATTCGTTGTCCATCACCGGTCCTTTCATGTGCTGAGACTAAACCACCCTCGTCATCCTTCCCCAACATCGCCCCAACATGCGCAACTAGCCCCTACACATGAATGACCCACTGTTTCACCCTGCTATATGCACACCGTATCGGTGTGGTCATGTTCGGAACAAATGACAGGCCCAAAGCAAGACTTTCTTCTCCGGAGCCCCATCCTCCATGGCCGAACTTGCGTCCTCCTTCCCCGTGCTGGGTATGCAGTGGGCTGGCCCTGGCAGTGCCGAGGCGGCGGTGTCCTTGCTGGCAGCCGCCGGAGTTTCCATTCCCCCGTCGCCGGCGACGCCCCCCCCGCCGCCGCCGAACGAGAGTAGTGCCAAAAAGGGAGAGAAGTCCAAGGTACGCATACTAGTAGCCAATACAAGAAGTTCAGGATCAACGAGAAGCGAGATAAGTCATACTAAATTTAATGTTTCAGAGAAGCGCGATGTCAACCTTCAGCCTGACGAGTTTTATGTTACTTTGGTGGGTATGGAGAGACCGGAGGGCCAATACGGAAGGAGCGCTGGCAGCACCCACCAGACCAGGGGTTATTGCCCGCCATGTCACATATTTTTCCTCTTTAGTTGACTTCGACTTGCAGGTGTTTTCCGCAAACCAGTTGTCAACGTAGTCTGTCTATCCCCCCCAAAGCTACACTGTTTCCATGGGACGGACAACAACCAAGGTCGGTGGAGAGTGCAAGCAAGCTTGGTGGATACGAAGGTGATTCTAGAAGAGATCTGTCCACTTGACTTGGATCTGTCCCACTCTTCTTACCGAACAGGTCCACACGTCTCTGCTTGCCCACACTACTGTTTCGCAGGAAAAAACCAACAACTCCGCCGACATCGGAGCCGGGAACGGCACTTCGGACTACTACATGGTCGCTGGTAGAGGCGACGGTGGCAGTGGCGATGACGGTAGGGGTGGTAGTGGGTCATCTGCCGCAAAGGCTAGGGTGTTCTTCGAGCAGTGGGACGAAGACAAAGGAACGCCTCTGGCTTCTTGATTAGTTTACGATCTGCCCGTAGAACGAAGGCTTAATACGCGTTGGGGACACGCCGATAAATTGGGGGGAGAAACGAACGTTCTAATCACTTGACAGGGATCGCGAGGCGCTTCTTTCGTGCACGTGGCGATTGTACGCTCTACTTGGCCAGGCCTGAGTATGTGCAACAAGGTCTCGGGTGGGGGGCGTCGCTTTGGCGTTGCGTGGGAACATTTGTTTTCCGACGACGGTATCTATGCTCATGTGCACCCAAACACCTACATCTAACGTGGGAATTGCGTTTGTATGTACTTGGCAACTAGTGGAGCGAGTTCGCGTATAAGCCCCTCTATGGGAGGAACTTCGTCGTGGGGACTTCAGTTGTTTCTGGGTGTTTCGTGGAAATATCCAACTCAGAAGGCAAGACGACACGATTTCGAAGCGTATGTGTTATAGGGGAGGGGTTCCGAGAGAATTGTGGCTGTGTACAATCGTGGTGGTTGAAGAAACGTGACAGGTGCCTGGCTACGGTTACCCAGTTCGAATATAACGCCGGTTCTGCTTGGGTATTGGGGGGCGAGGTTCTACGATGGCGTGGTACTCTTGCAAGGGGACTGGGAAATGGTTGCATGGTGGAATTGAGCACGTGGCTTTCGTAGAAGGTATTGACGAAATTGGGCAAAATCGAGAGCTCGAAGACCCCACGACGCCCCTCGCGGCGCCCCTTAATCGATTCGCCGATCGACACTCGAGCTCCATTCGCGAGTGCAAAACAGAAAGAGACAAGTACTTCACACGCGAGGATTGGTAGCTGTTTTGAATTTCGACTAATTTTTGTTCCAGGCATGTGGTGAAAGTGGCATGTTTCCCTATCCATCCGCATTTCTATCGGTTCCTAGGCGTAGGGAGAACGCGTGCCTTACATTCGTTGCGCAACGTTCTGTCCTTTGTGTTGTCCCTCGCAAAAGATGCGTGCAACGGGTCTGGGACGACCAAGCCCGAAATACCACACGCAACTGCCACGGTTATTCCCCCACACCAGATGCATGTATCGACAGAAAACCTTGAGTGCAATTTTTCCTCAATGTTGGCCCTCCTCCTTCCTTTCGAAATGAAATTCATCGGTGGGATGGGAATCATGCGCTGGCTGACGGCGCCTATTGACCATCTAGTCCTTCTCACGTGTCGTTGTGACTACGCTTCAGTGTGGCGTGCTCTCTCCGACAGAGTGCAGGGAGAGACAAGTATCAACTCCTCAAATTGTCGTGACCCCCAAGTCACTGTCAAACGGCTTACGCCAGGGTATACCAATGGCCTTCTACTTGTTGTCATCCGACTGACTGGACACACACACGAACTCTGTAGCAACAACCAATGTATCGTGAGATGACCGGGGCTTTCCAACATCATGTCAACAACGGCAAAAAGCCAAAGCAGTTGCTGGATATCATCGGTAGCGCCCGACTAACAGCGACGACAACACGCGACAACGATGACAATGACGATATCAATATTCGCCGTACACAAGGATGGACAGACAGACGGACAGACGGACAGACAGACAGACAGACAGACAGACAGACAGACAGACAGAAACAATCCCGACGACGGCCACGACGACAGCAACCCCTACCCAACACAAGGACCCAGGACAACTTCTGACATGCACTCTCCCCTTGCAACCGACCAAGCACAAACCNGACGGACAGACGGACAGACAGACAGACAGACAGACAGACAGACAGACAGACAGAAACAATCCCGACGACGGCCACGACGACAGCAACCCCTACCCAACACAAGGACCCAGGACAACTTCTGACATGCACTCTCCCCTTGCAACCGACCAAGCACAAACCCTTACCGCAGTCTATCGAGGATCTCTTGCTGCGTCTCCTCCACCCGGTCGGCGCGGTTCGCGATGCTGAAGATATTTGACGCCTCCAGGTCGGAAGCCGCTCGGCGCGGGACAAACACCCCCACTTGGAAGGTGATTTCCTCGACGGAAAAATAGGTATCCAGCGAAACCCTGTCGACGCTGGTCAGGCCCTCGGTGCACGACACCCATGCCCTGTGGGAACCATCCGCCTGCGTTTGATGAAAGTCATACAAGCGAAAATATCGAGTGGCACCGGTGGGGGACTGAGAATACAGAGTAGCTCTGTCGATGGCTGCCGGGGTATCGGCTATCCACCGTGTGCTGTCTAGCCCCCACTGCCCACAGCGCGACAACCGCGTAGTCCCCCTTCCCAATGCACCATCCACCGCCCTTAGCCCCTCGATCCCGCCGGTGACGTCGACCATCACGTTCCCCCACCCCCCATTCTGATTACCAACCATTGGCCCTCTCCCGGCGACGGTTTCGCGAACGTTTCAAGAATGTTTAACAATGAAATGTGCTACAAGATCGAATGCTCGGGGCATGGGATTGACCAGCTCCCCTCGCCTTAGGTACGCAACTAGCGGTGTTGTACTTGTGCAGAATCGCGAAGATGGACACCACCAACAGAGCGACAAAGGGTGCTTGATGTCACGCTGGGTTACGCTTGTTGGATGCTCACGTAGTTCGCGCAGTCGGACAGGTCCCCGTTGAGCTTCCGCATGCTCTCCTCGGTCTGGGTCTTACTGTCGAGGGCGTCTGCCTTCTCACGTTGGCAGGTGACGATTTTCGCCCCCAGCGTCGACGTGG